>JASCIV010000171.1:0-35072 GCA_030374735.1 Gracilaria caudata
AAATGTGACTGACTTGGGCTTTTTAGTAGGTGACTATGACTTCTGGAATGCTGAAATTTTTAGTCACAAATACGCCCCTGGTTTTCATTCAATCTAAAAACTCTTTTCAACATTGCAATGAATAATATAACTGAGTACTATTCAAAAACTGTACTTGGTAAATCATAGTCATGAAATATTCTGCCTTACTCAGTCAGTCCGAAAAAAGGGCTTGGGGAACCAAGATTTGTATTCCGGAGCATATTTTCTTTACAGGGCGCCGGGTTGGGGACGTTGTTCAACGACTAAGGCAGAAATGAGACGCATGGTGCACGTGATCAATGGTTTTAGTTCGAATGAAATTGTAATAAAGCAAGAAAAGACCAATGAACAACATCATCAAAAGCAGACAGCAATAATTCCGTACTGTTTTGAAAAGCGGATGATGTGCTCATTGTGTTTGCTATGTATCAGCAGCTGCAAAAGTTTGAACACTGTGGAAGAAAGAATGTTTTTTATTGTTTGTTCCACGGGTTGGATTGAAAGATGGCATCAAAGTATTAAATCTCAGCTGTGGCTAAGAAAGTCTCATACTTAACACAATGCAGGGAACTTTTAAAACCGCAAGATGAAATGGACGTAGAGAACAGTCACTGATGAAGAAGCGCAAAAGAAAGGTTGTAAGAGATTGTGCGCAAAGTGTCGTGCATTCGATGTGATGCCATGAAACAAAATGTTCGAACCCATGAAGAACTATGGCGAACTGCTGACTCAGCAGTGTTGAGGAACATTTTGAGCTGAATTTTCAAGGAAATTAAACCGTTTGTTTCCATCTTCTGTCAGGTAACTACATCCACACTTTCAAGACAGAAGGCGATTAAAAAACAATGGCTAAAAGGCAGGATATTTAAGATGGCGGGTGTATTACATACAGTATGTACAAGCTTCTGAACTCTGACCTCAAACTTCGACCGTCACAATGAAGATATTCGCCTGATGTCGCGAAGCACGTACAGAGAGGAAGCGACAAAGTTGGAAAGGTGTTGCAGCTCATCGTACCTGACTGATGTCAAACTGTTGGGCTTCAATCCATATTTGGGAAATGTTGAATTTTTACCACAAATAGCTTTTCAAACGTTTTTGCTTCCTAAGTTTATGTCTAATGCAGTATGATGGTCTTCGAGTCTTCTCAAAATACAAGAAGACTTTATGTGCATATTCGTGAGGATACTCTAACTTTGTATGCAGTTTAGGGCACAACCCGCCTCCTGGGAGACCCCGGGCTCTGGGATTGCATCTGGTTGGAAGGAAATTGATCGGCAGTTTTAGGACGATGGTCTTAAAATGACGTCAACTATTTCATTTTAGGTTGCCCAAAGAGGAGCTTGTGAATTGCTCAAAGCGTCAGGGATCTCCCGTTGCTTCCATTTTGAATAAATGGCCTGGTCGATTGTTCGCCTCCCATGCCAGAGAACAGTTCTTTGAAATCGAAAAGTTCTGCCTTACTTTGTAATGAAGCGATTGAACTCATAAACAAAAGATAGCGATATACATATATGCATACTGCCGAATTCAGAGCCGCTTTGTCTACTACATTACGCATATCATATCTGCAATAAATGCCCAAAAGCCAATACACGCAGCCTCCAGATCACGAGAACGCACAGCAATCAACGCATTCGTGTGTTCACGTTTTGCTTTGGTGACCTTTACGCAATGCCTTTCCACACTTCACAGCTGCTGCAAAAGCAATTGTACGCTATTTATGAGTCATGTATTGATGTTCAGGCGCACTTCACCCCTTTGGAGTAGAAAATGTAACTGCTAACCCAAAGTATGAGCGAAGGGAAAGCTTGTGCGTTGTTTTCTGCACGAGCTCATAGATTTAAAGGTTCTTCTTCTTCCATTGTCAAGAGAGACTATTGCACCGCACTTGCACTTTTGTCGCATTTGCTAAATCAGGATTTTGGTTGCTCTCCTTTTCCATGTGGTGACGTTCTGATCGCACTAACCTGTTATACACTGCTGGACTCCAGCAGGTGGAGAGGAAAAAAGCTCAAAATTTGATGTTACCCTTCCAAGCAACAAATTTTTCTAGAGGCTTTCATCAGAAAACACCTCTCTTTAAGCTCGACGACAGCCCTTTCTTCGCTACATTTTTCTGCATGAGGGCTTCTAGAACATTCTGAAGTTTTAGAGCCGTGCTAGAAAGTAGGAATGAAAGAAAGAATGGTTTGAGCAGCACAACACCGCAAGCAGTGCTTAAAAACGTTACACTTCCTCACGATACATCAGATTGCCACACAGACGTATAATTGTGCAGATCCGTTTCTGACCTGGTTGGCGAAATGCTCGAGCGCGCTTCTTCTCCACCAGCAAGCCAGCTGTTCGGGCTGTCGGCTTGCTGCTCTGACAGCCCGAACAGCTGGCTTGCTGGTGAAGAAGAAGCGCGCTCCGTGGCAACAACACAGGACTAGTGCTAGCCAATCATCTTTGAGAAGGTGCTGTACCACCTTGGTACATCTCGTTCATTGGCACGTGCCACCGCGGCACGTGAACGAAGGTGCATTTTGCTCAATTAACCGCCGGTGATAGGCTGCATAGAATTTGCTTTACATACTGTGTGCCCAATGAGATGAGTTGCCTGCCCCCTAATGTGCGCCATCTAAACAACTTCATCAAACATGCAAAGCGTTGCGTTGAGCTTCGCAACCAAGTCTTAAAAGTACAACGTTTCTCTCTCTATACATAAACATATAAGCCTAATTCGGACTTAGTGTGGAAAAAGTCCAACACCATCTCCCTCGCGCGTTGGTCAAAGTAGAAACTACGATCTCATCCGCTGCATCACGAGTCGAGTTGACTCTGTCATGTGCTCATTCAAGATAACAATCCCTTCAACAGATCCACTCTATATGAAAAACACTCAAAACATTTTCAAGTCCCTCTTGTTCCGTCATCACCACCTGTCTCTACACCAACCTCTCTCCTCCATTGCCGCGCGATAATGATGCCTGAAATCAACCTCTTCGTCCTCCCCGGGTCGCTCTTCTGCACAAAGGTCATGTGTGCCCTCAATTACCTTGGTCTGCCCTTCACACTGACCTCATTCCAGTCCACCAAGCTGAAGAACCAGCTCCCCGCTCCCCATCTCGTCCCTGTCATGGAGTATAACGATAAAGTGATTGCAGATAGCTCCGAAATCCTCAAATTCTTGCATCTTTACACGCCGATTCCAACCGTCAGTTATACCCCGACGTCTCGGCCGGAGCCACCAAGTATCGGTACTGGTCTTCTGTCGAGAAACTAGAAAAATTCGCTCGCGATAATCTCTCCATGTACTGCTATTTCTTTGCAGCAGTATCTGAGTACGGCACTCAGAATGTGACCAAACCGTACATGAAGCTCGTGTTGCCCAAATCACTGACGAAAGCAATGCCGTTTCTTCCCTCCTTAGCCTCCAGAGCAAATGCTTTTTCACTTCATCGACGCGTCACTCCTCTGTTGGGAGCTGATATCATTGCCACCGAAGACATTGCCAAGGTAGGATTGCTTACTTCATTGAGGAGATTGGAAAAGTGCTTTGAAAATGACAAGCAACGGTATTTTTTCGCCACTGCTGGTCCTACCGCCGCTGACTTTGGAATCTTCGCCGCTCTCAAGCGTTTGCTGCATCCCATTCCGGCGTTATCGCCGGCGTTCGCTGCCGGTTATCCCAACTGCCTTCGTGACGCTGGTGATCTGCGGAGGTTGCAGGCGTTTTTCGATCACATGAACCAAAAATATTACCGAGGACAGATTGATTGGTCATGTGTTCCGTTCCGGTTATAACACTATAAATAATGGCTAGATGCTCGCGAAGAATGAGTGACCAACAGCTGACAAACCAAATGGGAATCGAGCCAAAATGTAACCCAGTAGAATCAGTTCAGCATCACAACTGAAATGCCCAACCTAGTGATGTGCGTTGCCTTGCGAGGCGTAAGAAACGACTGTAACTTTACTTTGACTAGGATGAAACACTTTGAACAAATAAATGTGTTGTTCGTGTTGTGTTTGAAATAACATGCGTTTTCGATGTAGAGATCTCCGCCCCATCAAGGACCTGCGAACTCAGAAATACCTGTGTTTGTACTGTCCCAATTTGTAGATGCGAGTAGCACTTGCTGTTGACGAAACGTGGAGAAGCGTCCGTCTCTCCGTGGCGCGTTGAGGTTGGGGAAACAAGTGTAAACGCAGAATGGCGATGATGCAAGATAGCAGAAGCTGTATTGGAGCGCAACGCGGCTCTCAAGTTGGAGAACAAGGAATGAAATTTGAACGCTGTGAGGTGCGAACAGAAATCTTTCAACACGTTCCGGGATCACACTGGACAGCGGATGAAACGCGTTTACACTGTCGAAACAGAAGGCCGCGCAAATTGGATGAGAATGTATTTCATTCCAGCATGGGAGCAACATGCGCAAGTGACGACGTTCTCCTCTTCTTTTCCACCGAAGCATGGAGAAGATGCAACCGATGTTGCGAAGGCACGCAGCTTATTGAGAGAACTTTCTACCAAGGGTGCCTGGCTGTCAACAGCCTCGTCGGTATACCTTGTGATGATTCATGTCCATCCAGACGTCGATGTCGAAATCGGCATGTTAGCGTGTCCCGCGGAATACGCCCCGTAGCAGTGACATCGTTCAAGCAACCGCCAATGTGCTCCACTCAGTCGCAAAAAGTGTCGCTGTGCACCCATTTGAGATCGCTTGACTGCTTCGGGTTCGGGTCACGCGCAGATCAAAGTCACCGTCGTTATCAAGGCCGACATCGAACCACGGCCACAGTACCCATTCGACCGATGCCGTGCGTGAATATCTCGTTGGTGGCGTCTCTGAACTTCAACAGGCCAGCCGCTTTGTAAAATAGTTAGCATGTAGTAGAACGCGACAATCTCCAGGATGTCGTCATTGTCGACGCCAATAGGGGGATCCACACAAATTGTGATGGAACAGAAAACCTTTGGGCACACGGAATCTGTACTCAACAAACACGTTCTCGTAGCCAAACCGAGAACGCCCACCTTTCCTTGGCGGCGCGTTCGCGAACAGCACTTCTGGAAAGTCGGTGCGTGAGAACAAAAGGTCCATGAAAATGGCACTTCTGCTAGAACTATCCCTCTGTTGCATTGGAGGACGTCGGCTACAACGCGCTGGGGATTGACTTCGAACATCTGCGGTGTGGAACGAGCACGCCCATAGTTGCCACCGGGCGATTTGGTAAACCCGATGTTCTTAGAGCTGAGGGATGCTGGGACGAGCCCAATGCCGTGATTGCGGCGCCATTTCTGTCACGTCGAACTCGTGAAACATCCGTTGCCCGCGTTGAAGAAAATCCCGGTGTAGTAATTGTGTTGTTGTCAGAAGAACAGATTGAGACGACCGTCAAACACGTTCTTCTCTTCCACGAGCGCATTGTATATTGTACCTGTCCGTGAGCGCAGATTTGGTAGCGTGTCTGAGCTTCTGAAACTCGGCGACCGAGGTGCTAGTACCGATGGTAGCAATGAGTGCGGCTGCAAATGCGCTATCGTCCTCGAACAGCACGTTCCCCCAAAGCTCATGACATCCGACACCCGACGAACACACAAAGCACACGGGCGGTGACAACATAAATGCGCGGTCGTTCAAAAGCGGCAGTCTCGGCGCTAAATGATGTCGTACACGCGCATACAATAGTCAGAAATACGCAGCGTCATAAACGCGGACGCAAATGGAAGCGAATGTACGTGAAGAATGCGCTTATGCAGGGCATCGTTCAGACACAGCGGGAGCGACGCGATAACACACTCCGCGATGTCGATGAGGCACAGCGACTTGTGAGCGGGTTGGGAGCGCGGTGTACGAGCAGCTTACGGGCTTGTGAAGCGGGAAAAGGGAAGCGAGTTGCGACGCGACATCACTCGCGTGGTGAGCGGCACCTTGTCCATGGGCTGGCCGGCAACGATGGCGGCGTGAGTTGGGGAGAATGATGGGAGAATGTCTGCGGCGTGGCGGTGAAAGTGTGCGCGGGGAGCGAGCATGTTGACGGGCAGCTTGGGTAGAGCAATGAGAGAATAAAGAGAAACGCTTCAGTTACGGAAGGTAGATCATCGCATGTTAGTACATGAATTGATGCTGCGGCTGTGCGGTGATGTGAGCGAGCTTGGGTCTGGAAGGCATCAAGCCGGACGAGCGCAATCTAAACCACGGCGAAGAGACGGGTTGTGACCGTGAACGATCATGGATACAAGGGTACAAGGGCACATGATGTCACTCCTCGAGTCCTCAACGGCCATCGAACGCTTTTCTCACCGAAAACTTCATCGTACTCCTCAGTGAGGCTGTGTCCGATCCCAACTGTCCGACGAGGAAGGAGAGGCGAAAGAAAATTAGACATTCTGTGGTCAGCACGGATCTTTGGAATTTGAAGAGCGATGACGACAGCGTACAACGCTGAATTCGACAGTAACAATGCGCATCGTGCTAATTCCAAATGCACAGCAACCAAACAGGAACCACGTCGCCTTCCATGCCCGACCGAAAAGATACAAGTTAAGCGTTCCTCGCATCGTTCCGTCCAATAGTGGGACGTACATAGTGCACTTGTTCACGGTTCAGCTGCATTCTAATTATTGTCAGCAGCTGTCAGAATCTCTAGCGCACCACGGCGTCACACGAAACAATTCTAACTCTCCTTCCTCTCTCACCTCTCCTACGACACAGACCGGCTGACAAATGGGGTCGTCGGATTCGGTATAAAAAGAGCGCGTCGCTCCCCCACGCTCTCGTCTTTCCCTTCTTCTGGTACCGGAAGTACCTGAGTCAGAGCCTGGGGGCGGATGTCTGTGAGGTAAGAAGCCTCAGCATCCAAATCGTGGAGGTGTTTCCTGGCGGTCACGAGACATATAACTCCCGCCGCCGGGTGATACCTCGCGATGCCCTGGGCTGGGACTCAGAAGGGGTTTCTGGGGAGTTGAGAGCCCCCAGTTGCCCGGACGGGGCGGGCTCTTCCCGTAGTCGTGGCCTGGGGGCGGGCAGGGCGACTATTGGGAAGGGCCTCAACCAGTCCCTGGAAACTCTCACCACCGGGGGGTCTTGTCCCCGGTGGGGACCTTGGAAGCCGTCGGGGATGGGGAGTGGTGCCCCTAGTCCTGGGTCTGGGGATCTGACCACCCCAGCCCGAAGGGCGCCGGGGGGTGACGTCCCCGGTAGCCTAATGGAAGTTGGAAGATTATGGGGATGGGGGGTGGAGACCCTAGTCCCGGGAATGGGGATTTCATCGCCTCAGCCCGAAGGGCGCCGGGGGGTGGCGTCCCCGGTAGCCTAATGGAAGACCTTGGAAGAATATGGGGATGGGGAGTAGCGCCCCCAGTCCCGGGACTGGGGATTTCATCACCCCAGCCCGAAGGGAGCCGGGGGGTGATGTCCCCGGTAGCCTAATGCCACTCCTAACAAATGATTTTTCTTCTTCTTCTTTAGCTTAGAACCATTAGAGAATTCTGTATAGGTAGATATCGTAGTCTTCGTTGTTGTTAGAAGTACCGCATTAAGGTTTCAATAAAGATACTGGCATCGGCCAATTTTTGTCGAACTTCTTTGCTAAACTCTGTACCCAGAGCGCTAAGAAAAGTGCTTTCGAGAAAGAATTGAGAAAGCATTGGGCATTATCTATAGAGGAGATGGGAAAGTGTATGGATCTTGGGATGGAGAAATTAAGAGCGAGCTAGCGAACGAAAAAGGGTTCTTCGACAATTTCGGAACTGTAGCCCAGGAATCTGAGCACGAACAAGTTTCTCTTATTGAACAACATTGGCGTTTCCGGAAATGAAGATCGTCGGGGTTAGAATCTGAGGGGATCACGTAGGATGCACGAAGAAATACTCTTCTGTTTATCACAAGTTCAACTATCTTTGTTTACTCTGAACAAGGAAAACAGCCTTTGCTCCGTTAAATTACTAGTTCTGTACGCATTGTTACTTGTTAACATGATTGTGGAACTTTGAACCAACACAAAGACTGCCTGACTTCTATAGAGAGCAAAGAATCGAGATAATGCTGGTTCAGAGGTCCAGACAAGGAAAAAATGATGTCCTACATATACGGTTGGATTGATTGAAGGATTGTGTTCAGAGGCTTCTGCATGCAGCGCAGGTTAAACAACATCAGCGAACATAATAACTTAAGGGGTTGCTCGGAAAATGTATTTACAAGTGTACATGGACTTCCGTTCTCGTCATTGCGCGGGCATCAGGTTCCACAGAGATACAGAGATACCTTCACTGCTCGGGAAACAAATTTACTACTGGTAGAAAGTGTGCTTTACTGATGCTAAGCTCCATCTTGGACGACATTCAATGTCGGGGTCACAAATGAAGCTAAATCTTCCGCCATTGCATCGCCAACCAAATTCTTCAGAGCACAGATGCCAAAGTAATTGAGCTCTAATGGGTTTCCTAGCTCCGGGTCAGACAAGTTATCACTGTGTTTCATGTTTGACGGAGCGAGAACTTGTCTGAAGATCAGACTCTGATGCGCTCCAAAGACTCATCAAATACCATGATCACGTCAGGGGTGTATGGATGAATGACGAAGAATCCTGCTCTTCCGGCGAGAAGAGGTTGAAGCACAGCTCAACCATCGCACACGCTCTGATGAACCTGCTTCGTGGACTTCCATTGACTCTTGCACTGAGAGATGGACAAACCGATTTGTTTTCTTCGTACATCGTTATATTGTTTCAGTACAACGCAAGGGGTGTATGACCATTGTTGTGCATCGCCGACGCGTGCGGGATCTGGGCGCAGGTGGCTTGGATCGTAGGATGTATAGGAAGATGACCTTCGTGGCTTGACAATGAAGTGCTGGTCTTCCTTCATTCCGTGAACGCTGCAACTGAGACCGCATCTCGGCTTTCGTATGGAGAGAGCGAGGCGTCGTTCAATCGATTTGGTCCTAACAGCGTCGATATTGAGGGCGGGTTACTGCATGATCATGACACAAGCAGCCGATGGGAACGCGTCAAATAGACGCAAAGCGCGTCAGATGAAATTAGTTTAAGCACGCGTTAAACATATGAACCCAGTAGGTCCGAGCAGCTTGAAGACAAAAGCTTATAGCTTGCGCGCAACCTGAGCGTGATTTCTACCGCCCGGTCATCGCTGTCTTGCACAATCATGGTTCTCGCTTTTCTTCTCAAAGCTGCGAAGCGGGAGACTTCCAGGATGAGACAAGCTTTTGGTGCATATAAATCGCCTCTGACATGATTGTCCCAAATTTGTTGTGGGCAGAAGTTGTGACGCTGGAGGATGTAGACGATGAGAGCAAAAAAGCCGGCGCTGGGCGTCTATTGCGGTGTGGTAAAGAGTACGATTCTCGCAGCTGATGACGTGGCAACAGCATGTGATCAGGAAGGTGATAAGCAAAAAGCTCAGATGATCAGGCCGATAACCAGCGTCGAAGAGCACGTTGGGGTTCTTAGTAGCGCATCGTCGACGATGGGGCCTTGGCAGGGAGCGACAGTGTGGGCATGTCATATACAACGGAGCTGAAAAGCTAACGGGCTAGGACGCTTAGTTTAGCATCAGTTTTGGTCATTTCGTTGTGCAGGAGGCGGAGGTACAGAAACACTGACGTTCGGTAGGAGAATGGCAAAGATTGTGAAGTTAGTAGCTGCAGCAACCTTTGTGGAAATCATGGCCGCCACTTCGGTTTTGGCACAATGAGCACCTCGCGAGGGTGATATTGCACTAAACGTACGCTCCAAACAAGCCGTGGGAGTTGCAATGCAATCGTGCGGCAATTTCCGCAAGTTGATAATGTTGACGCTCTTGTCAGTGGTTACATTGCAACTGATGCCCACTCCGTGCCGCGGCGTACCAGAACGTTGCACCTTTTACGGGAAGGCGGCTTCGTTGTTCCTTTGTGATGGTGCATTTGGAGTTTGCAGCGGCCCGTTTTAGACAGGTACATGTTCGCTTGGATAACTAGAGTCACGCTCCGCCCCCTCCCACTCCTGCCTCATCTTTTGCCGAGAAGTTGCTCACAAAGAGGCTGTCGGATTTGGCGCAAAAGGGAGCTCGATACCGTTTCCTTCTTGTCCTTCCTCTCTCAGGTAGCATGCAACGTCGGTACCATTTTCGCGTAGGGTGCGAGCGTTGTGAATCGATGCAACGCATTCGATGTGAACTTCGGTGGTTTAGGATTCATGCAAAACTCTGGATGTCGGTCCCGCTTATCCTTTGTTGCGTGTGGTTTCCTGTGTTTCAGAGAGGCATGCATTGTGGCAGAGATTTTTGGGGTCTATCCTGGAAGAGCGCTTGACGTGGTCGCGAGTTTTTCGGGTTCCTAGAGTGAAAAGTTGGATCTTTGTTGCAGAGACGCAAAGGTCCCGGCATCACCCCGCTAACTGTTGAGGTTGTAGGGTTGTGGAGTCCGCATGTTTGTCCAGTGTTTGAAGAGCGCGCGTGTGTCCAGCTGCCTACAACACTTTCTCGTTTTTTTTTCCTTTGTGTGCGTGCGTGTGTGTGCAAAACAGGGGTCGTTTGAGAGGTTCTGGGAAGAAGGTTAGTACGATAGTATGCAGTCAGACACATCGTTAGGGCTTCAATACGTGCCCTGAGGACACGGATCAGCAGCACGATACCGAAGTAACTTATCGTCACTCGTCACTGTGTATGGCCTGATCCACTTCAGTGCGACGATCGTTACACTTTCGAGATCCGAGTACTTGGTCCCTTTTGTTGATACCTTCGTCGTGTGAACTACGAAGGTATACGGTCGTTGTACATGCCAGAAAATAGCAGATTCAGCTTTACAGCATTGAAATGTTTTGAAACCCCAGCTCAACGGGCGGAACATGAGCAAGCGTTTTGGTCAACGATTTGAGCAAATATCCAGATCTGGCACTATGAACAAGTACGAAGGTAAGTCTTCCTGAACTGCTCTATCAACGAAATGCACAAAATACATGTTTCGATGCCGTACAATATTTCCTTCCACTGCAAACTTCCAATAGATCCGTTAACAGACCATCGTCTGTATCCAAGTGCACATGAACTGGTGTCGCTTAGAACTATGCAAGCTCACTTTGATGAGCCCATCTCACCCTGAAAGCAAGAACCGTGTGATTTCTCAACGCTTCCAGCTCTCCTGAGAGGGGACGACGAGAAATATTTAGAGAGGATACTTCGTTTTCTAAACCTGCCGGTTTAGCACAGTAACATCAGCAAAAAAGGCTAAAGAAGAAGGTGAAAACTGGGAATCTTTGCAAAACGTGCGTTTGAGCAACATCTAATGTTATCGAACACGGCTGCGTTGAGAGCGGATTCATGAAAAGGGAGAATCTATCTCAAGATCAGTTCCCAGAACGAAAGAAAGGTAGCAACATTGATTCCAGTTTTTGCCCATGAACTTGTTCGAAAACCAATACGCTTGAAAGAAAAGGAATGAATGCTGCCATAGGAATGTGCGTAAATCTTCAGAAAAATAACTCGCATACCGAACTTGACAGCGTTTTTATATCACTTGCGAGGCTTCAGATAGTATCCATGAGACACATGCACGAAAGTGAAGAAGCTGGTATTCATCGTGAATACACTACATCATTTATCCCGGAAAGATGATACTGAACGACAATAGATGTGAAGAAGTTTGAACGTAGATACAATTTGAGGGTTGGGGTGAAAAGGTGGATCTATGAACAAATTTCGAAACTGTGTCAACCCTATTTCTGTGTGTATGGATGCGTTCTACGATGAGACTTCAGCAACTGAGCATATTTCATTATGAATATGGGAAGCTCTAGAGGAAAAGAAAAAGCTGGTTTTATCGCTTGCACCAAACGTTCTTGTACTCCCCATGTCAAAGAAAACCCGATTGGTTTGTAAACAACACTACCAGAATCTACGCCACGGCAGGGCGGAAGAAAGGGACCGCGGTGTGCACCCCCTAAAATGCTTCCTCAGGGAAGAAGAAGGAAGATCCCCGCACACTATTATCTCAGCGATATTCATTCCAATAAAAACTGTAAACGAGACGCAGATGATGCATGAAACATTAACTTTGATTAGCTTCTTCTCCCTCTCTAGAGATGTGATGAAGGAAGTTGAGAACAAACACAACAAAGGCGTACTTCCCCAAAAGAGGAACAGTTGTTGAAGGACCTCCCCTCGTCCTGCCCGCTTAGATAAAAGCTCCCTCCCCTAATGTCCTGCCCTGCTCCCCTTAGAGAAGGCCTTCGTGCCCCTCTGGAAGTGAACCTCCAAATGCCCTGCATGTCGGAGTAAAAGATCTGCACAGACAATTCGAACGGAGAACATAAGCAGACACGATGAAAGACACTTAAAAGATTCTTAGATCTTCATATGCGACACAAAGGTAGTGGTAGTGCAGCTGGCAACGTACATGAAAAAAAGAGAGGGAAAGATGAATGGCTGGAGACATGGACGGGAAGATGTTAGTGCATTCTGTTCCCTTTCATACCGTTTTAGAATGGAAGCGTGAGGCGACTCTCCGAGAATGCAAATACAATTTGTGAGGAATCGAGTACTGCACTAGAACATGGTAAGAGACAATTCACCTCGTATGTTTCTCGTCGAATGATGGCGCTTTGGGACAGAAGCAGACAGTGAGAGGTTGCGCACACCGTGACATTCGCCATAAACGCACCATTTGGTTTGTTTGGCACGGAGCGTAGTGTGCTTGTGACGGGGCGGAAGCACCTTCTATATAGAGTGGGCTGTTTGTCACAAAAATGAATATAAGGCGACACCTTCACTGACAACAAAAAGTCCAGATTGCAGCTATCTGCTGAGACAAAAACGTGACGAATCAGCTCGGAATTCGTCGTTTAGAACTGTGGTGAAGGCGAACTAATAATCATGACAGTAGCAGTAATCAGGATATCTTTAGTCTCTCCCTTTCCCTCCCTCCCTCACGGAAACTGAAACAGACAGTACTAAAGCTGAACGAGATAGTATGATACCTGCACTATGGCTTTCTTTTCTATCGAATGAGAGGCCATAACTGTACGTTAGTGGTCGTAATGCGCTTCACTGCAGCTGGACTGACACCAAGTGAGTGCCGGACATGGTTGTTTGAACAAGAGAGCATAAAAGTAGGTGATGCGTGACGTTTTCCCACAGTATAAAAGGGAGGGATTTCCACCCGTCAGGTCTTCAGCCTTTTCCGCCGCCCAAGCTGGACAAAGTATCTATCCCCCCAACCTTCTTCCTCACTCTTCACATTCTACTTATCACTTTTGTTTTGATCATCCGTCGAGTATACAATGATCGGGATGGTTCTAAAACTAGGTCTTCTTTTGGTAGCAACTTCTTCAAGCTGCCTAAATAAGAGGCGCAAAAGTCGTTGCGAGCGTCTTACTCAAACAGTAGAAAATCTAAATGATGAAGTGACAAGGTTGTTGGACGCCAAAGCCCAAATGGAGAAGGAGCAGGAGAAAAAGAAGAGGATGTGGAAAATGCGAACCAGCCTTATCCAACAAGAAGAAAGGGAAAGGCAGGAAGCATTGCTAGCGAAAAAAGAAAGGATGTGGCGTATGCGCCTGAGCCTCATCAAGCAAGAGGCTTGGGATATGCAGTATGCTTTCTATACGCAAGGGGCATGGGACATGCAGTATGCAATGTACCCGCAAGCAGTCTGCGTAGATAATGATGGATATGCTGTGTAGCCTTTGGGTGTAATTAAATGTTCATTTTCATTATGATGTTGTCTTCAACGTTCTATGTATGGGAAGGAAAGCTTTCTTCACATACCATGGGATCGTGAGTACTTCCATGATGCGCATGAAGAGAACGTTTCTCTTTTTAACAAATTCTATGCATGCCTAATCTCTCCCGAACGGTACAAGGTGTAAAGCAGTACTATTGGAGTGAGAGGGTGGCCTGGAACTAGAGAAAGGCAGAGGGTTTAGGAGTTGCAGAGAACAGAAGCCGTTATCCCGTAGCTTCGGTTGTTCATAGAGAAAATGATATCCAGTGACCTCGGTTGAAAAAACAGAGCATGAGCCCGCCAGAACATGATCGGCACTGCGCAATCCGATGACTAGTAGCCGCTTTAAGATTGTTCTTTCTGCTTTCGTTGGAACACGAACATTAGGCAACATCGA
Source organism: Gracilaria caudata (assembly GCA_030374735.1). Classification (NCBI taxonomy): domain Eukaryota; phylum Rhodophyta; class Florideophyceae; order Gracilariales; family Gracilariaceae; genus Gracilaria; species Gracilaria caudata. The sequence goes on from JASCIV010000171.1 coordinate 14,128, forward strand.
TCTGGACATGCATCTCTTGCACTGTTCGTTTTTGCTCACAAGTGGAGAGTTGCGGGTGGCGATAGTGGCGGCCGAGCCCGATTTTGTATTTGTACTTGAATCGTTTAGTTAACAACGTGCAGAGATAGCGCACGCGGGATTGTGTGGTGAAGGGAGCTGCGAGTGCGAGATGTACGATCATACTGGAATCTTGTGTATGTGTTTGAACGTTCTAGTACGTGTAGTCGTTGTTGCTGATGTCATTTCTTGGCAAGAATTATGTTCCGTAACCGCTCTGGAGGATAGAAGGCCGTTGCAGCATGAGATGAACCAGACTTTGAGTAAGCTCACCTGGCACCCTTTGCGAGATTGATTTCTTTTTGTTTCAGACTGGTTGCAGTGGTCGAGAAGAAAGAGGCTTTGCAGATTCGAGAAGACAAACTACATGTGTGTCGATTACTGGAATGCGTGGAAGACGGAACAAGCAGAGTCTGGCACGCGCATCGAGTGCTTGTTGCGCGTTGTGCACGCTTTAATGCGCAACTGCTGTACTAAGCGAAGGCTCACTGACGATGAACTTGTAGGGGATGAAGATGAGCGCTGAACAGCAGCACAGGACAGGCGGATCAAACTCAATTTCTTTGGCTTATGCCGTGCATTACAATATGACCTTCAGCGCAAATGTGAAAGGCAAGAGCGAGAATTGTTGTGTGTGTGGAGGAACTCGAAGCTGTGCGCAATTGAGTTTGTGCCCTTGTCTTAGATATGGTCCACGGAATGTGAATAATAAAGCAGGACTGAACAAGAAGGTGCAGAGGTCGTGAGTGGAGGTGTTTTGCATGTGTGAGGAGGATATACCGACGGCACAATATTGTTCAACCATTTCTTCGGATGGGACACAGATATGGAGCTTTTTCACGCAGTTCCTTTCCAATCGCGTCCACGTCGTCTCGTCAAGCTACCGGTTCCCGCCGATAAGTGCCTCTACTACACCTTCGTCGGTCTTCTATGACGCCGTCGCAAAGCTCGAGCATCTTGAGCGTGATACCATGTTTTGAATCGTGATGAAGACAGTGGCGTTCTAATATTCGTAAGCTAAGCGAGATGTGCACATCAACCGCGGCTATGAGCATTCCGCTATGACCCGTAAGAGTTTGTCAAGAAAGCACCAGAACCGCATCGGCCGCGGTTTTGCACGGTACAGATACGGTTCAGCTTTGCGCTGGTTATCTTTCTCGTGCCAAACGAACGCGATGATGTTCAACAACCATCAGGTGCATGGGTTTTCAAAAATGAATAGAGCTCATCGCGAGGTGCTGCCCTCTCCCGGCGAGAGACTCCCGCTGATGCCGATCCGAATCGTCGCCGTCGATGCCATCACTCAGTCTATTAGCGTAAGACTCTGCACACTCGCTCTTTCGCGATAACACAACACTTATCTCACGACTTTCCCCCGTCCTTCAGCGCTTGCAAGTATCTGTGCGCGCATGTCACTAGCGTAGGGGTACTGCTCCCGCTTCATAACCTGTGCGCGATTGGTCGTCAGTTGGGGCCCAGCAATTATGCGCCATTGATCTGGCTTGTGGTTCGGTGTTAGAGCGAGATCTCGTGTCACATATAATATTGCGGATGTAGGCAACGTTCTCATACTTGACGGAAACGGGATTGATTGCTACAATAGAGCTAGACTTGCCTTCGAACGCACTCCGTCTGTTACGTATGACATACTGCTGATTCGTCAAGAATGGGCACCCAAGCACTGAACTTCGCGACTTTTTAACACACAAACGTTCGACTGTGCGCCACTGTACGGACGGAAGACAAGCCGCCAGCGCTGCTAAGAATCCTCAAATCCTCAATGCGGCCTAAACGAACCCCGCATTGCGTTCGCACGTAGTGGAGACGCGGCGTCTCTTTATGCAAGAAACACCATGTGGCATGCACCAACCTGCGCGCACTGCGCACGTTGTCGTCGCCATTGCGTATGTTCCGCCCATTCACTGTCAACTTGATTCCCTCGTGCGTCTCGCTCTGCTTCCATTGCACACCGTGTCGCGCACACACGCGCATGATCGCGGATGAAGGACCGAAAACCACGGTGAACAGCCCCGCACATTGTGCCAGCGCCAGTGGAGAATTGCGTGCGCATCCACGACCGAACTAACGCTGCAATGGCATTCAGTACCAATGAGGAATGTCCACACGACAGAGTTGCGCAGGTGTTAGGACGAACTGGATACGTCCTCGCTGGGAACGGCTCTCTATACGCACGCTTTTGCTCTTAACGCTTCTTAATGTTATTCCTGCATAGGTACATCGTTCCCCAGGTTTTTTCATTACCGAAAGTGAAGTGAATTTGGCATCTTTGCTATGGAAGAATTTACTTCATCGCAATCTGAAGATTTTGTTAAGATGCAAACCTACAGACGTTTCTGGCAAACGCATCGGTAAGTCTAAAGATGAAAGCAGTGAAACCTGTGAAATGGAGGCTACACGAGCTTTGGTACATTTTGAATCCGCGATTAAGCGAGAAGACAGCGCTAAGCAGAAGAAAAAAGGCAACCACGCGGAGAGAGAAAATAAGAGTCAGACATCAGAAGTCTGTGAGTCTTGCGATGAAAAGAATTGAGACTTAGGAACTTGACGCTACACGCGCTGGTAAATTTTATATACTTGGTCAAGCGAGAAAACAACACCCATCGGAAGACACGATCACGGGAAAAAGGAAAAAAAGAGTCATGAGGAACACAGCAAACCGAAGAAGCGTCGTCGTATAAAGAGCTACAACTGTGGGAAGAAGGGGCATATGAAGAGAGATTGTTGGTTCTTGAAGAAGTGTGGATAATACTGAGTCTTTGAAGAGGGGAGCCAAGCTCGTGGTTCACGCAAGAATGGAGCAGGGCCAGTTTGTGCTCATATCCTCCTTCAAGGGAGTTTGGTGAAAAGAGGCTGTTCGGTTAGTGAAGAACTTTGTTTCAGACGGAAACAAATATCCCGGACGTTAACTGCTCTTCGATCCAGGGGAGCAAGGCAACTGAATGCTTAAACAAACAACTGCATGGTCTATCGAAAAATTTCTGGTCTGCAATTCTCTTGTTATTCTAGTAAAAATAAGCTTCCAGTGTCAAAAGGAAAGCTCTTCTGCTTACCCAAGGGTAGAACGCAAGTGCCTATTGTGAACCGGATAGAACTTGGCTGTCTACTAGTGTCCATTCGTCGATTTACCTCATATCATCTGGCCCCAGGATCGAGCGCCAGCAAGCATCATACAAAGAACGAGCGCAGCATCAAGCCCCGCTTCTACTCGCGCATCATGATAAAAAACTGTTACCTCCCTCATGGATCCCAAATCTCGACCTGTGGCAATCTCCGTCATTTTGAGCTCTGTACTGAATATATTGTTGATTCTCTCCACGTTTATGCATGGGTCCCCTCCAGAGTGCCAGCGATACCCATAAGCTTTTCGAGAAAGTATTCCCCCAACTCGTTCAAAAGAGAAGATTTGTTCTCGTGTTTCCACGTTCACAACATCTACTCCTGATCGGCCGCCGTATCGACTCGCTTCAAAGAGCAGCGCCCTCTCGTTGGTGTAAACTGTCAGCTTCCGACGCCGATTGGGAAGTTCCATGGTGAACAATTCCCTGCGCGTATCGCTCTCAACCACTTTGAAACGAGGCGGATGTGGCCTCGATAGCAACTTGAACTGGCGGGCATGATCGGATACAAAACGCCCGACTTCATACGGTTCTTTGCGAGCACCTGAAGCATGCAAATTTGTTACTGTAAGCGAGGATGACCCGAGAGTTTGAGACGGAGGTGAAAACGCGTTATGCGTGGGATGATGCCATTGCGAATGACCAGTTGCGGTGTCGACATAGTAAAAGCGACCGTCTGGAGTACGCAGCTCTAGCCAGTTTGGCGGAAGCGACGAGGACATTGGAGCAACCGAAAGTTGTCACAAGACGCCAACAGTCTCCTCAGCAGGTGATGTGTTCAACATGGACCGACCAAAGCCCTTTAAGTGTGTTCAATCTCATGGTGAAACCGAGAAGAGGGGAACTGTAGCCATGCTGGTTGAGATAAAAGGTCGATAAGAGCTTCTTTTCGCCTTGTATTGTTGTATTATACAACTTGTATAGCGCTTAAGCCCATACGTTTTCTGGGACGCATCGTTTTCGATCGAGACCAAATCTGGCCTTCTACGGCATGATGGAGGGGAGGGGTTCAGTCTCTCACGCAAAGAAACTTTTATTTCCTGCCTAGGAACAAATCAGAGGGGCAAACAATTGGAAATCGCGCAATAGGAGTTTGCAAGAAGTGGAGTTTGGCCCCCAGCCATGGTGCACACCAGAAACCGTATTCACTCAAGCAGATGCTCTGCGTGGAGTGACGTGGGACTATGACGTCAATGCGCCACAAGTCTGCTTCCCGCTTCCACCATCCCTGGAGAACGTCATCTTCAATCGCTGTACGTCTGGATTCTCGCGTTGCACACATCCAGAACGAGCGTGAGCAGATACCTTTGGTACCCGTATCATGATCATGATGATACCGTTGTGGCATGCGCAGTACTAGCGAATCCACCCCAAGTCATAGAGGTTTCGGGTGCTTTCGGTTTGTCCCGGAAAACGAGCTGAAAAAGGATATCATGGATAACATCGTACATCATTGCCCGGCACAGAAGGCAGGTGGAGGTGGAACGGCAGCGTACAATGTGATCACGTTCTGGCGCGATTCATTATACGGACTGCATAGAATTTTGGCGCCAATTTTCCTGAACAGAAACAGTGCAGGGAACGAGGGTTTCCCTGTCCACAACGCAGCTGCTACTAGTAAACGTTGAACTGCCAGCATTCAGGTTTCTATGCGTTTCGTGCGTCAATCCTTCCATTCGCGCGTAGGGTTCAAAAATCTTTCTGTTGCGACGTGCTGCGATTTTGTTCCGTAGCCGATGAGCGAAATCACGAATGGTAACACGAGTACTGGTACCCAACCTGACTACACACAGGAGTTTGAAGAATACATACGTCGAGAATGCCTTCCTCGAGTAACTGAAATCGCCGAGGCTGCTGATGACGACGAAGGGCACTATGGATTGGAGATTGATCTCATGTCTGTAGGCCATTCAGCTCCGCATATTGTCACCGCTATTCTCAACGACCCGTATGGTGTACTTCCTCAGCTAGAAAATGCAATTCGAAACGTTCAGGCTTCTATAAGGAGCAAAAAGAAACATGTACACGCAAGAATATGCCATCTACCAGCCACACCGCAAACCGTAAAGACTAGCATTAGTGCATTGCGAACCCGCGATCTTCACAAGCTTATATCCATACTTGGGACTGTTACAAGAACTGGAAGCGTTATTCTACGAGAGGAAGAGCGAGAGTACGTGTGTACAAGATGCAAGCACACATTCATGGTGGCTGGGGACATCACACAAAGAGGTATGATTGAAGTTCCATTGCGGTGTCCGAAGCCAGGTGAGAAGCAGTGCTATGGCACTAATTTTACTCCTAAGCAAGACATCGTACCTATATGTCAGGAGTACCAAGAGATCAAGATACAAGAGAAGGTTCAGCATTTGGAGGTTGGTTCCATACCCCGCTCTCTCATGGTTATTCTTACAAACGACATTGTCGATACGGTAAAACCTGGTGACGATGTGGTTATGACAGGTGTATTGCATCGACGATGGAACAGAAACCTGTCACAAGGTTCCAGAGTCGACGTAGAGCTTATGCTGGTTGCGTTCCATGTAGCGTCTAATAACGATCACAAATCGTTTCTCCATGTTTCAGACGAATCAAGGCAGCTGTTTGCCGCACACTGGGCGTGTACGAGTCCGAGACAGCAGCTTGAGGCTCGCAATGTCATCATCAAATCCATCTGTCCTCAGATATATGGCATGTATCTCGTGAAGCTAATTGTCGCCATGACTTTAACTGGAGGCGTTTCCTACACAGATCCATCTGGAACTCGCATTCGTGGCGAGTCTCACCTGTTGATGGTTGGAGACCCTGGCACTGCGAAATCACAGATTTTGCGATACGCCGCTAAAGTATCTCCGCGCTCGGTTCTAACCACGGGAATTGGTACTACGTCTGCGGGGCTCACAGTTACAGCTGTGCGGGAACCGGGGACTGGGGAATGGATGTTGGACGCAGGGGCGCTCGTGCTTGCCGATGCTGGTGTTTGTTGTATCGATGAATTTGACGGAATAAAGCAGCACGATCGTGGGGCTATTCATGAAGCAATGGAGCAGCAAACGCTGTCGGTTGCGAAAGCAGGTCTGGTCTGTACCCTAGACACGCGAGCTACTGTGATAGCAGCTGTAAATCCGAAAGGGGGTCGGATAAGCACAGAGATTGGCGTTTCTGAGGCAGAGAATGGTGATGAAGACCGGGAAAAACTGCCAATAACTGTGGGCATTGCATCTCCGCTTCTGAGCCGCTTCGATGTGGTGTTGACTCTGTTGGATCAGAGGAATGAAGACTGGGATAGAGAGCTTTCGGGGTTCATTTTGAATGGATATAAAACTGATACGGTTGTTAATGACAGCTTGTGGTCAACTGACAGACTTCGTCAGTATTTTTATTTCATCAAGAATAACTTGAAGCCACGTCTGTCACGGCAATGTCAGCGAATTCTATCAACGTACTACACTCTGGAAAGGGGTTCTTCGAGAAGGAATGCGGCGAGAACAACAGTGCGTTTGCTGGAAGCCCTAGTACGACTCGCGCAGGCGCATGCACGGCTGATGTTCCGGGAGACGGCGACACCATTAGATGCAGTGTTTGCAATCGCAGCAGTGGAAGCTTCGTCCGCCACGCAGGAGGTAGTGGGCGGGATGGGGGCGCTTCATGGTCAGTTCCCGGAGAATCCACTTCGTGAGTTCGAAGAGTACTGCCGATCCCTGTTGTGCAGATTAGGGCTAGACGATGAGGAAATCGATTTCTATTACAGCGACGCTCCAGTAGAGCCTTGAGCAGTGAATGATAGGGAGCCCGATAACAACAAGCCTTAGGAGCGTGCGTGCTGAAGGGCAACTTTGTGACAGAGCTTGTCTTTCGTTTCTGACGTCACAAACAAAGCCGTCTATCTTAGCGCATGTTGTGGGGGATTCGCAACTGCATGGAAGGGCAGGACATCGACACGGTGCATGACGAGAGTAGGACGGATCAATGCGCCGTGCTTACAGAACGCCTGACAGCCGTGCCGTTAACGACGCGATTGCGAAAGGGAGCGATGGCGCGCGCGTTTTGAAATCGTCCACTCGACGTCGTCCACAGGGGAAGGCCGGGTGTATGTGAAGGTTAAAATAGCCGCAACAAGGGTTGGTTCGGCGTAGGTTCGATACCTTATATCCATCAACAGTCGCATACTGCCCGCAAGCGAACCATTCATCAACGAACTTGAGAGTAATTTCATTGCATTTCATTCCGCTGTGCTCTTGCCATTCTTAATCCTGGTCTTCCTCGACGCGTTGCCGTTCGTCACTGTCCAACACCTCAACCCGTATCACGCTCAGCGCATCTGCCTCGGTACCACATTCAGCGTCAGCAGTCACAGGACCTCATCTGTTTCAGCCCCAGCTCCTCATTTCATGAACGATATCAACAAACGTCGACGACGTGTCGATTTACAGGATGGCTCCCTGAATCCATGGACTGGCTCCCCGTACTCGCAAAAGTACTACAAGATCCTCGAACAGCGTCGCGAACTGCCCGTGTACGAAGCGAAGCAGCGTGTCCTGGACGCACTCAATGAGTCTCAGGTTGTCGTGTTGCAGGGCGAAACAGGATCCGGCAAGACAACACAGGTACCCCAATTCCTTGTTGAGAGCGGCTTCGTTAAGAATGATAAGATCGTGGCGTGCACACAGCCGCGTCGAGTGGCTGCTATATCTGTGGCCAAGCGCGTGGCGGACGAGATGGATGTAAGACTTGGTGCACAGGTTGGTTACTCTATTCGTTTTGAAGATCGAACATCGCATGACACAGTTTTGAAGTATCTTACCGATGGCATGCTTCTCCGCGAAGCAATGCATGATCATGATCTTAGTCAGTACAGCGTTGTAATCCTTGACGAGGCACATGAAAGAACGCTCAGCACCGATGTGTTGATGGGCTTGCTCAAGTCCGTCATGAGCCGCAGGAATGACCTCAGGGTTATCGTCATGTCAGCAACGCTTAACGCCGAACAGTTTCAGGCGTACTTCGACAATGCGCCTCTGCTCAGCGTGCCCGGACGCATGTTTCCTGTTGCAATCCATTATTCTCAATCTCCGGAGCGAGACTATGTCGAGGCGGCCATCCGAGTTGTCTCGGACATATGCCGTTCAGAACCGCCCGGTGATGTTCTAGTCTTCTTAACCGGTGAAGAAGAAATCGAAGAGACATGTCACCGCTTGTCAAGTATTACTTCGTCCAGAGAACGAATAGACGGACCAGTCCAAGTGCTTCCCTTGTATGGGTCCTTACCAACCGAGCGCCAGCAGCTTGTGTTTGGTCCTCCCCCGTCAGCCCTTTTTCCCGGAGGGCGTCCAGGACGAAAGGTTATATGCGCCACTAATATTGCGGAGACTTCGCTCACGATTGACGGAGTCGTTTACGTGGTAGATTCAGGATTCTCCAAACAGAAACTGTACAACCCACGGGTGCGAGTAGAGAGTTTGCTGGTGCAAGGCATTTCGCGCGCATCCGCAAAACAGAGAGCGGGTCGTGCGGGCCGTACTAGGCCCGGGAAGTGCTTCCGCCTCTACACGGAAGAAGCTTTTCACAAGGAGCTTACGGAGACTACCCATCCCGAGATTTTGCGCTCAAATCTTGGTAACGTTGTCTTGCAGTTGAAGAAACTTGGCATTGAGGACCTGGTCCATTTCGATTTCATGGACCCTCCAGCTCCGGAGACGATGATGAGGGCTTTAGAGCTTTTGAATTACCTTGGGGCACTTGATGATGAAGGTGATCTGACACAGTTCGGGAGCACAATGTCGGAATTCCCTCTAGACCCAGAGAGTGCCGCAGCTCTTATTCACTCACCCGAATACGAATGCTCAGAAGAAATCGTCAGTATTGTAGCGATGATGTCGTCTGCTGGAAATTGCTTTATACGCCCACGTCATAAAGGAAAGAGACGTCATGGAAAGCAGCAAAATCCTCAGAAACAATTCCAGCATTCAGATGGTGATCATCTCACGCTTCTGAACGTTTATCACGCGTACATCGAGTGCAAAGCCAGATCGGACAGAAAACAGTCACTATTTCGTTGGTGTCAGGAGAATCTTCTCAACTATCGTGCTCTTGCTATGGCAGACAACAGTCGATCGCAGATCGCGAATATAATGCGGAAATGTGGTTTGGCTCTTGTGTCTACCTCAAGTGATGACAGAAAGCACTCTGAGAATATACGAAAGGCGTTGTTGAAAGGGTTTTTCATGCAGGTTGCGTCGAAATCGTTTCGGAAGGGAAAGTCGTATTTGACTGTGAAAGATCAGCAAAGCGTGTTACTGCATCCTTCTTGTGGATTGGGAGGCATTCCACAATGGGTTATGTACAATGAGTTTGTGCTGACAAATACTAACTATGTTAGGACATGCAGTCAGATTAACGGCAAATGGCTCCTTGACTTAGCACCAGTATATTATGACTTGTCCAATTTTCCAGATGGGGAGGCTCGAAGGGAGCTGGAACGCATGTCCGTCAGAGCACAACGAAAACGTAGTCGAATGGATAGATGAGATGCATTCTCGTTAGTTGTTCTGCTACGATAAAGTGAGCTTCCTAGCGTCGATAGTGCCGCCCTCAATGGTGAGTACATGAATTCGCGATGATACTTGTACATGTTGACGAAGAGCGAATCATTTGGTATTGCAATCACGAGCAAATAGGCAAATGTCATGCTGATCGACGCAGATGCGGGAGTACGGTCTGCCACAGCCATGCGAACGATGCGTTGCTACGAACGATATATGGGATGTGTAAGGATGACGACACTGCGTCTCAATCGGTAGCGAGGGAGGTCCGGTGAAGGATTCGGAAACACGATACTGGGGTAAGCAAGCAGATGCGGGAGCAGAGGTTGAGCGCGGGACACGATCCGTTCAACAGTGTCGTCAAGGGAGGAGTACTGCGGTCGTGAAGTAGTATAGATGCAGGTTATGTTGCGACCCGAGAGGTCGTTGAACTCGTCCAAGCTGTCGGTCAGCTTGCCGGTCGCCCTCGCGAACCTGGGTGGCACGTCGTTCAAATGCCCCCGTTTAGCTGCACGCACGCAGTAGGTCAGAGCCGATCATTGAAGGAAGATCTTACCGCCGTTTCCCTTAGTTCTTCCTTTGAAGGAAGAGCTCCGAAGGAGCCACTGGATGGGGGTTTTCCAGGGTTTTTCTCGGAGGATCTACATTGGGGTTGGATGCGGTGAAAGGCTACGGGCCGGTTCTTGCACCTGATTTCGCTTACGATATGAGAGCTTGGTGGTAAGGGCGCCGCTCATGGTTTCTTGAGTGGCCAACGTGATACAGACGGAGCGCCTTTTCGTGGTGTGCCCCTTAGCCGATGGTCTGTAGAGGTTGAAAGAAGGGGTTGCGAAGAAGGCGATAAGCGTCGGCGACGAAAAGCCCGCGTTTGAAACACCTAAGAGATCTTAGACCTTTTTTGTCGTTCCCCAGTGCGTGTGGTACAACTATTATTCTGTAGTTTGTGGCTGCGTTATGGTTCAGGTGTCGGGGTCTTGAGCAAACCCCTAAGTACGAGCAAATTAATGTACGTATTCGTGAAAGAGAGAAGAGATGTTGCGTAGCGTTGGCTGGCGTGGATGCTCATCTGCGCGCTGCGATTGCAGTACAAGGGACGGTATCTTAGCCCTCCGTCGTAACAACCCTTTGCTGCAGGATGCAAAGTAGCGAGGTGTAGTGGAATTCGCCAGATCTGCGTCCAAAAGCAAAGGCTCCACTGGCCCAAGGGGCCAGTACAGTAGCAGAGCTGAGGAGGCAATTTGAATAACACACACACAAAAAACCATCCTCGCGGTCCACGCGTTTAGCACTTTTCGGAGACATGTTGTAACCACCACGCCACAGGTCTGTCCTGCCAGGGGCCCCTTTCCAAATTTGAATTGCAACGAGCTGCACTCTGGCTCAAGCTTTTTGAAGAACAAGTTTGGTTTGGAACGTAGGTGACAAAATATTAAAGTTTAGATGCTGTTGCGTGGGGTGAAAGTATGCTCAACAACAGATCCAGCTGTTGCTGAATTGCTTCATTGAATTGCTTTAAATTTATCTATTGTGTAACACATCACCAGTAGTTTTTCCTCTCTCGAGATTAGCTCCACTCGAGACTGTTTTCCTTTAGAAAGTAAAACTTAAAGAGCAGGATTTGTCTGCGTTGTGCGGTACAGATCCTGCCAAAGCCTTTGTCTCCGACCCTTATCGCGCTATACTACAGAACAACACCTCCGCTCCCTTTGTTCTGTCACATATTGCCCCGTAATTATCGATGGGGTGAACAATGAGAGTAAAGTCGAACTTCCATCAGCTGCAAAGGGCATGATGTGATTCTTTCACGTCTAAAAGTGTATTCTATGCTTTTCTATAGTTCTCTAATGGAAGCGTCATCAACAAAATAAAGAAATCTCTAAATTACTGGAGAGGATCTGTTTCGTGATTTCGAATGACTTTCTTCTTCATACAAAAGCTCTCTCACATCAAGAGGTCTTTTCTGATCTTGAAGGAAAAGACTTCTTGAACTACATTTTGTGGGAAACTACAATTAAATCCACAACCCACAACTTTTTACCAGGGACCGCACAATCCTAAACTTTTTTAAAACCGTTTTTATGATGTGAAAACGGAATCGCTTTATTTCAGTCCTTGTTCTGCATCCGAAGCGCATCTGCGTCGTCGATGTCCAATAGGAAGAAGCCAATGAAAGCCAAACCCTATATGAATCATTTGAAACGTATGAAAAAGAGATGCTATAGATTCCTTTTTTCTTGTCTTTCTTGCCATACATAATACTGCATACGAAACGTAGCGCATCACATGATGTTCAGATTCACATCGCTTCCAAATCTTTTCTTTCATTAAAGAACCCCCAGATATTCTTCTAACGACAACTGAAGGCAGCATGAAGTGGCTTGAAAGAGCGCCAGCTCCTATTCTGGACAGAGAACGATTTTTTGAACGGAAATGTTGGGCATTACTTGTGTTTGAGATAGTGTACTCGTAAAAAGAGACTGCGAGATCGGTCGAAAGAAGTGCTGGCTTACCTCTTGAGGAAACGGGTTTCTGAACTAAAACGTTGCGCAATGTCTTGTAATGAAGCCGTTATACTCACAAAACGGCATTAGGAGTCCTGGACTACCCCACCGTCACGTTTTGTTTTGTAAGCGAAATCGCTCCACAGCGGTATCACGCAAAGATGTATACAATAGACAAGTATTTACCAGAAATGAAAGAGTATCGGAGTCTTCTAACCATCAGTCGCAGTGTCAACAATTGGTCAGCCAGTGAGCGTGTTAGGAAGAGCGGGTGAAGCTTTACCCTTGATCAGGGCAGTCGGGAAGTCGGGGAAGGTTTCACTATCAGCGATAACTTCACCAGTGTCACCGTTGTACTTGTACGGGTAAAGAGCCAAATGACCGTACGGCATGTCTTGAACAGATTCCGCGTCTTCGGAAGCATAATGGTCCCAATTGACTGCCGCCAATTCGCGAATGTGATGGACACACTGCAAAGATGATGGGTCATCCAGCACTTCATTGTATTCACCCAAATGTTCAGCCCATACACTAGCGCGGAAGGCAGCCACATCACCCTTTGGCAATGAACCTTCATCATCCTTTGGCATATATCCATTGCTTCCCGTCGCAAGATACTCGGGCTGCCAAGCTGCAATCGCAATTTCAGTATCACGAGAGCCATCCAACGAACGACCATTGATATTGGCAGAACCGATAATGGCTGTGGTATCATCAAAGATCGCGAACTTGCTGTGGATATAGATCATGAACCTGCGACTTTTCGAAAGCTTGGTTTCCAATTCAGTACTTCCTCCATTGCCTGTTCCTCCGTCTGTTGACTCGCGATTTACAAGGCAGAACACGTTAAACCAGTCTTCAACACTCGTATCACTGCCGACTTCGTCAATCGTTTTCTTGATTCTCATTCTTATGAGATTTATAGTCTTTCTTTGATGAGAAAGAATTTCTTGCACAGCGCCAGAATCCGGAGGTCCTTCAGGGTACAGTGGGATATTGACGTATACTGCAAACCGTTGACCACTTCTAATCTTGGAACAGACCTTCTCCGCTATTTCGATGGGAACAAGATGTGACGCAAACCCACCCCTCTGGTTGGACTCCCACATATGACTTGAACCGAGGAAGTACTGATTTTCAATATAAATGAAGTGCTTTGCAGAGCGAATCTGATGGATGTAAGCGCGATGAATGCTGTGATCTGAATACGCGTTCCTCCGAACCATTAATCCGGGCCTATCTGTGTTGAGTTGTGTAGATGCTTCATTGATGCTACGCAATACTTGAACACTAAAGCTACCATCCTGAATCTGAGCCTCTTCCCATGCTAGTACAAAGGTACCTTCCGATCTGTGGTGTAGCGCATTCTTCATGTGGTCTGGCGCCTGACGCGCCCATCGACCTTCGAAGTTGGTCAAGATATCCCATGCCGCCATTCCAGTTACGTGAGAATGAATATCATGCCACGGCTCTCTTGGACCTGACTCAGCAGTAACACCTAACGCACATGCCTGCCAGAAGTCTGGCGGCGCGTGGAGAGAATCAAGTGTTCGGAACAAGCTGTGGTTCTGATTGTCATAGCGACCGTCTGTGAGATCCAGTCCGCCAACCCAAGCTTCCAATCGATTCTTCCCTATATTGGAATCCATCCTGGAAAGAATGACGGTCTTTTGGTGATGCGTGAACATAATGGCATCATTGAGGTCGGAAAGGGGACCATCCTTAGGGTTTTGCCTGCCCACTTTGATGCAATTGACTCTGGTGTTGTCAAAATAGGGTACAACCTCTTCATCGTGTGTGCCCATGATACCTTGGTAAAGTTGATTGCTGGCATATTCGTCCCATACCATTACACAGACAGTGACTCCTTCCTCGGCCTTCTGCTTTAACATGTTGCCTAGCGTTAGTCCGTTCCATTCATCTTCGTCGTAGTTCGTGCGCACCAGTACAAGATCTTGCCAAACAGCCCAACCGGCGATGTAAATGAGCTCGGTGGCAGACATGATAGCTCGCGCTAACTCTGACCAGCAGCGGGCGTGTCTGTATTCCGGACGGAACGGAATGTTTGGGAGAAAGCCGGGAATACTATCAGCGTCCTGATAAAACGTTACCTGCACACCATCACGTTGCGGAAAGTACATTTCTGACATTGCAACAGACTCGTAGTCGTCGAGCTCCGTAACAGGCGTGTATGTGATAGTGACGCGGAGCTCTCCAAAGTAAGATTTGGATGAATCAGCGACGGTAGGGGCGTCCTTTTCGTCATTGTTCGAGGACTCACTATCTTCACTGACTTCTCTGATATACGGACCCAGTGGAAACCAGTCAGAAATGGATCGCTCGGACTGGATCCGAGCAGCTGTTATAGAAAGCATGCTGAGATGCTTCACCTTTGACAGAATGGACAGCGGGCCTGTGCGTTTTGCAGCTTTTAATCGAAACTCTAACGTAGCGACATCGTGACAAACTTCCAAATCGACGGTTGAATTCCATGCCGGCGAAGAGGTGTTGTGAATAACAGGCGTCTGCATGAGCTTACTGTAGCCCAACTTGACCGAGACGTACGGATCAACACCATCTATGGAGGAAGTGACGGCGCGCTCAAGCTTCTCGAAGAATCGGGAGGCGCCCTTGCCTTCGATGTGGCGGGCCTCATGAACAGAGATCGATAGCCTTCCGTGGAGGAAGGCGCCCACACCGGGCTGAGCCTGCGAGGGATTCTGCGACATGAGGCGATCGTCGATGACGCTGGTATCCGCGAAGCAGGTTGCCCAGCGACGGATGTGCAATGGTGAAGTGGAGTTGGTTACAAAACTCCGTGTGATGTGGGTTGATTCGCCGAATCTGGAGGAGTGCTGTAGACATTAGCCAATTGTTGTGGGGCAGCAGCAGGTTTCAAAATGAGGATTTTAAGCCACTTGCAGCGATTCCTGCAGAATCGAACCGCTGCGCAAGTGCGCACGGCCTGCAGTGCTGGCGTCGCACTCGCTGGCCCTGCACACGTCGGGCATAGAAGCAGCTTACGTGGGCCCACAACGTGGTTTCCGCTTGACAGCACATGTTGTGACACCTTTGGTCTGGTCACGTTGCCTTTTACAGATGACGAGATGTCATGTGATCTAAACGGCGCGGATCCTCCTAGCGGCCTCGCTGTCCTCTTTCCTTCTCTTTGCAGTGTTTGTCTGACGAGCATCGCCACGTTCAAACGCCTGAAATCCCCATCGCTTCCACTTACCTGCCCCCACAACTTCACGAAGCGCCTTCGTCTGCACTCCCGCCGTAGCGGATCCCTCGACAGCACTACGATCCCAATGTGCGCACACCATGCGTATCAATATCGATGGTCTCCGGGTCTACTTCCCATACCCACGCCTATATCCGGAGCAGTATGAGTACATGTGTGAACTCAAGAAGGCCATCGATGCCCGCGGTCATGGCATCATTGAGATGCCCACAGGCACGGGCAAAACTGTCACATTACTTTCCTTCATAACTTCGTATCATCTTCAGCGTCCGGAAATGGCCAAGCTCATATACTGCACTCGAACAGTCGGTGAGATGGAAAAAGTCCTGCAAGAGCTCAAGATCGTCATCAAACACAGGGATGAGTGCTACATGCAGGACAATAGCGAGGCTGCGAAGGCAATGCCTAGAATGCTGGGCCTCGGCCTCACCACGAGACGCAATCTGTGTCTGCATCCAGAAGTGTCAGCAAAAGAAACCCGGGAAGAGTCGGACGCCGCCTGTCGCGCTCTCACCGCCTCATGGGTACGCTCCTCGGCGGTAGAAATTGATCCACCAGTGCAAGCGAATGGTCACCCTCGACACGCACACAATCCGTCGCTGTGCGAATACTTTGAAGGGCACGAGAAGGAGGGGGTGAATTCCATTATGCCTGCAGGCATTTACACCTTGGATGATCTGATGGAATTTGGGAGACAACGAAAGTGGTGTCCGTACTACACTGCCAGGCATTGTCTCAGTTTTGCAAATGTTATTGTGTACAATTATCAATACCTCCTCGATCCGAAGATTGCGGGACTAATTTCAAACAGTCTGTCCAAAGAAAGTATTGTGGTTTTTGACGAGGCTCATAACATTGACACCATTTGTATTGATGCGTTGAGCGTGAATATTCGAGAGGCAACACTTCGTCGAAGTATAGGTAATATTGCCAAGCTCCGAGATAGCGTTCAGAGTATGCGCCAAAGCGGTGCGGAGCGGCTCCGAAAAGAGTATCAAAGGCTTGTCAGGGGGTTATCGACAACGGGGATTCTGCCGCAGGTTCAAGCGTCTGACATGCTGTTAGCCAGCCCTCACATTCCTCAAGACGTCATCGAAGAGACAGTGCCTGGGAACATTCGCAAGGCCGAACACTTCATTCAGTTTATGCGACGTCTCATTCAGTACATTCGTGACAGGAAAATGAATGGGAGAGAATCAAAGCAGGAGCAGCCAGCGAGGTTCCTTCATGAGATGCGAAACGATATGCAAGAAGACATTCGTCCGCTCCGATTTTGTAGCGATCGTTTGAAATCACTCATGCAAACGTTAGAAATAGCAGAGGTTTCCGAGTTTACGCCGCTGCAACTCGTGGCGGACTTTGCGACGCTGCTCGGAACATATGGGCATACAAGGAGTTTTGGAGTTGTGTTTGAGCCCTTTGATGAGCGCCTACCCAATATTCCAGACCCGGCATTGCAGCTCGCATGTCTGGATGCGTCTCTAGCGATGCGGCCGGTTTTTCAAAGATTCCAGAGCGTGATACTGACGTCTGGCACGATATCTCCGCTTCCTCTATATGCGAAAATCCTTGGCTTCCAGCCCGCAGTCATGCGATCATTGTCAATGTCAATGCAAAGGCAAGCGATGTGTCCTCTTATTGTGTCAAGAGGACCGGACCAGGTAGCAATTAGCTCAAAGTACGACTGTCGTGCGGACGTGTCAGTGGTACGAAACTATGGAAACCTAACGGTGGAACTGTCAAGCATAGTACCCGATGGTGTGGTGACGTTCTTCACCTCATACGTGTATATGGAGCAAATGATATCCATGTGGCACGAGATGGGCATCATCAACCGGTTATTCGAAAAGAAGCTGGTGTTCATCGAAACGCCGGATGCAATTGAGTCGGCGCTTGCGCTTGATCGTTATCGACGAGCGTGCGATACTGGCAGAGGCGCTATTTTTCTGTGTGTGGCAAGAGGAAAAGTGGCGGAAGGAATTGATTTTGACAAGCATTACGGGCGCGCGGTGCTGGTGTTGGGTGTTCCGTTCCAATACACTGAGAGCCGCGTGTTGCGTGCAAGGCTGGAATACATGCGTTCAATGCTGAATATCCGGGAAGGAGACTATCTGTCCTTTGACGCCATGCGTCAAACGGCACAATGCGCAGGTCGCGTCATTCGCAACAAGAATGATTATGGCGTTGTGATTTTTGCGGACAAGAGATATGTTCGGGCGGACAAGAAGAACAAGCTGCCACGGTGGATTTTGGAGCTCATGCCTGATTCTCAAGTGGATTTGGACACGCAGGCAGCTCTCAGTGTCACTCGCATGTATGTGCGAGAAATGGCTCAGCCACCTGCTGAGGGAGAGTTGGAGACCGCTCTTTTGACGGAGGAGCAGGTGGCGGAGCTGAGCAAGTCACGCTTTTCGACGATGGCTAACTCTTCACTTGGTGCTGTACGGTTTGCTACGGCCTCACGCTAGCTCTGCACAAAGGAAGCTCGTCAAGGGGGCAAGAAGATTTGTAGTCTACACGAATCGAAAATGGTTTTTAATAACTAATAAAACATCTGAACATAAAAGATACAGATAACTTCAACGAAACTGCTAACACCATCATGACACGTGATTCAATGTATGTACCTCGCAACGACAATGACTGATACCAA
The DNA here is from genome assembly GCA_030374735.1 of Gracilaria caudata. Lineage (NCBI taxonomy): Eukaryota > Rhodophyta > Florideophyceae > Gracilariales > Gracilariaceae > Gracilaria > Gracilaria caudata. The sequence continues at coordinate 32,262 of JASCIV010000171.1, forward strand.
GCGTGCGGGTGATGCCCCTGAAGCGCTTATACTCTCTTGATCAATGATCAATGATCATCAATCCATGATGAGTCATCATCTTGATGACACAAATAGTCAAATCTTCGTGGGTATCGACAAGAATCTCCCACAAAGTACGCTTGCTGTCTGTTTGTGCAAGAACAGCTGCTCCAAAAGCCCGAAATCCTAGCCTCATGGACGATAAGAGGCGAAGCAGATTGCATTGCTCATGATTACACTAGTGAGCTACATTGCCTTCTACGATGGCTTGCTAAACGCTTGCATGGCCGCATTAAGTCCAGTCTCAACTCTTTCCATAGCCTCATCAACCAATCGAGAGTGCACGAATCGTCCAGCAAGATTCATCGACCTCTGTGTCACGTTGAAGATACTCACCGGCTTGATGACACCAAAGTTGTGAAGCAGAATGTTGAAAACCTTTTCCAAACGTTTGTGGAACTTCTTCAAAAGCTCCTTCACGAGCGCCTTGCTTTCAGACGCACTGTACGTAGGCCACTCGGGCTTCGGAATCGGTTCAGCCGCCTTGCCCACCACCGGTATGATTGGAATGCGTTGCTCGCTCAGAAACTCGGGGTATCTGTTGAAGAAGCTGTTTTGCATCGCCTCCTCTTGACTGATGCAGAACACGCTCTCCAGGAAATGCTTACAATTCAGTCGACCCAGTTGGAAATCATGCAAGCGAACCTTTTCATCCAAAATGCCACCAAAGCCTCCCATACTACCCGTGCCAATGTGAAACACCTGCCCCTCCTTCACCTCTCGATCCGGACGAATCACAAACTTGGCCATGCATCGCTCATCCACCGCGTTTTCGATCTCGTCCTTCTTGAACATGGCCTGCTCGCGAATGGACGAGATGAGAGCGGAAAACATTGGCAACAGCGGCATTCCTTCCTGCGTTAAACTGGGGTCATCCCACACACTGGGGAACGGGTCGATGAGAAGGATGGAGCCCCAACTGTCCTTGCCATTCATCTCCAAACTCTTGCCATGCTCCTCTGTCATGAACTTTTCCAGCAGACCAAACGGTTCGTTGTTGACGGTGCCACCATCCACAGCGCTGTACGAGTACATGTCTCGCTCGTCTGTGGCGGCGTGCGCTGGCGCCTCTGTGCCCTCGTCTTGCTTCCAGCACGGAGGCATGTCCAGGCGGTGTTCGTAGTGCGAGCGCGGCGTGTCGATGCGCACGGTGGCAAAGCCGGCGGGAAAGGCGGACGTGGCCTTGGAGGCGTCGATGGCGCTCCGCCAACTGGGCGTGTTCGGTTTCTGCGAAATGTCCAGCACGTGCTTGCTCTTCTCCGTGCCGGGCGGCACGGAGTCGGGATCGGTGGTGACGAGATACTGACAATAGTCGGCGTGTTGACGCATGTAGAACGCCTCGTTGGGGTTGATGGAATTGAAGGTCTTGAGCGAGTACGGCACGCCGCGCATGTTGGTGGTGGTGAGCGACAGACACAGCTTTTGTGCGTACGGCGGCAGCGACTTGGTGACGTCTCGCTCCTCAATCATGCGCGGCGCGGTGTTGGTCATGAAGTCGGCGTTGAGCACGGAGCGCACGTGCACTTTGCCATCGTCGGACACGAAATTGAGATCGTCCATGTTGAGCAGGTTGTCGGCGCTCATCTCCTTGACCCACGTCTGGAACAACGGGTTGTTGTTTGGCGAAGCGTCGCCCAGTTTGTACGAGCGCGGCAGCGGGGTGTGCGGGATGTTGAGACAGGCGACGGCGAGCGTGGCGGTGATGCCGCCCGCGGAGGTGCCGATGACGTGGCTGACGTCGACGTCCCACGGCGGCACGGTGGGGTCCTTCGCGTCTTTGAGCGCTTGCCACTCGTTGAGCGCCTCGAGCAGAAAGTCGAGGACGCCGGCGGAGTAGGCGCCGCCCGTGGCGGCGCCGGCGAGACAGAGGCCGATCTCGTAGGCAGCGGGCGTTTGGTCGGGCACGGTCATGGTGTGCGGCGGTGCGGGTGCGGGTGCGGGTGGGAACACGGCTGTGGGCGCGGCGGTGATGAGGCGATGCGGGCTGCGTGCTTAAGAGAAGAAGGTACGGCGGGCTGCAGAGTTGGATGCAGTTGGATGCAGTTGGACTTTTGGAATTTGGGCGGGGGCGTGCGGTACGGTGGTGGACAAGGAAGGGTTTTTTGCGTGGGGGGTTTGACGGGGGGCGTATGGGATGGCGATTGGTCGGGCAGGAGGAAGTATCTTCAGATTCGGGAGCTTGTATGACGGTATTTACAGTGGCACCGCGCGAGCGGATTGCGCATGGTTGGCGTTTGTCGGGACTGCTCAGCACTGCTGAGTCAGCAGCTGCAGCGTTGGACGGTGAAGTTGTCGAGTGTTGGGAGGACTCGTACGCTTGTGTACGCTACGAAGGTAGACACTATCTACCTTCGTAGTACGAAGGTAGATGGCGTTCGCTACCGTCGTGGAGAAGCGTTTCGCTCTTTTACGCTGGCAATGTTACGCGCTCAGCGATGCTGGCGGACCAAGAGTGAATTGATTCGTGAGGTTAAACGAGCCCTAACATTATCGACAACAGGCGTTGAGATCATCTGCGCGTGAGCAGTTGCCATTTCGGACACGTGGCGCGTATCTGAGATCCATCCCATGATGAGAATACTGCACACGCAAGCGCTGAAAACAGCCCCGCCGCGGTCCGTCCACACCCGCCATCGCCCGCCATCGCCATCGCCGCCGCCGTCGTCGCGCACACCTCCCCACGCGCTGCGCGCCCCAAACGCGCCGCAACCCGCCGCCGGCGCCGCCCTCACGCTGCTCACGGCATCATCC
>JASCIV010000172.1:3233-34980 GCA_030374735.1 Gracilaria caudata
CTCTAGTTTCGAACTTCAAATTTTCAATGTTAAACTAGCATTTCCGAGCGTTGAACTAGCAATCGAACAAGTACGGTACTATGTCACAAGCAGAAATCCGAAAATATTTTCGAAACTTCAAAAATCCTAGATTTTTTGGAATTTCGTTTTCATAACTTGCTATCTAGCACACTAAACTAGGATTCCGAGAACACAGACGAACCCTTAGATGGAAAACTCGCTTGTATGGTGAGACAAGAAGAAAATGCTGATTTGCTCTTGGGTTTGTTGACATGCACACGTTGCTTCGTGCGTACGAGAAAGGGGAGTTACAAAGAAGACCGTCTGGGTCTATTTGGATAGGCGCAGGTCGTACAGAGTTCGCAGAGTAAGATACAAGGGTAACCTCTACAGAATAATTTTGCGAAGGTATCTTCCCCAACGGCGAGCAAAGCCGGAGAACGATCATCATGATGCCACCAATACAACGTTTTGTTCCCCGCAAGACGCGTTTTGTGTTTGTCGACTAGTCAGAAGGAGCCCTCGACCCGTCCCATCTAATCTTCAAGTGGCCATGACCACTGCTTGGGACCACATCGACAGAGAGTACCGTTCTCTCTTGGAAAGCTACTGTACTGCTCCTCAAGAGTTCAACAAAGCTATTATGTGAGAGAGAACAAGACTTCGGGCCGAATTTCACACACAAGGAACATACTGCGGGGAGAAAACAAATTGGAGGAATTAGCGAACACACAAGGACCAGCTCACGAGCTCATCGAAAAAGCCCTATCTGGCAGGGGGTGGGAAGCATTTTGCGGGCAAGATGTACGGTACATATTCGGCTACTATCAGCTATGCTTTTGGAGGTCACAAAGACATTCAGCTCCAGCTCGTGTGTATCAAAAAGGATTCAACCCTAACCTCATTAACGGCCAAGCCGTTCGATCCAATAAAGGAGCGGATTGTTGTTGATTGGAAGCTTCACCGTGACGCGGCACCCTACGGAACATGGGAAGGTGTGACTAAAACACTTGCTTTACTCCCCAATGATCCGCATCTCTTGAACCGTGTGGAAATAAAAGGCGAAAGACCTTCCTTGCGTAACGAATGGATTGGCCGCATTCGATGCAAGTATTCCCTCTTATACATACCGGCTAGCTGTTCTACAATTCGAGGACGCTCAGGATGCAACTGCTGATGTCTCACAAATTGCCGGTGCAGTCACAGCGCTCCACACAGCGAATTTGATTCACCATGATCTTCGTTGGGAGAATGTTTGCCGTCGAAAGGCACATCTTCATATGCTTGTAGATTACGATCTCATCAAAGCGACAGGTGATGATGGAAAGGTGGCAGGGATCCCGGGGTTGGACCTGACTTCATATGCGCCAAATATAACTGAAATTCATGCGAAGCATGGGAAGGAGGTCCACATTTGGGGAATGGGTAATCTTCTAGAGAGTTGTGATTGCAAATCGGGAAGTGTACAAGCACTGGTTTATCACGGAACTTACTTAATTTCGAGGTTTTCCAACTATGACGACAACGAGCCCAATACGATTATTGAATTATACTGTTGATGAAACAGCGTTCTTTCTGTTCCGGGAGTGCACTTTTTCTTCCCGTATGCCGAAAATGGGACAGGCATTCCCAAGGTGCGCATTTATTGACGCCTCGCTTATCTATAATGTGTCGAATTCTACCTTTTGTACTGCTCTGTGGAATTCTTGATTCTCCGTTAAGATCGGCAGCCGTTGTGCGGCGCTGACTTCTTCGTGATCTAGGTCGTCGTTTGTCCGCAGTGCTTCAATAGTTGTCCGACAAGCTCGTTGTTTCCCACTGTACGTTTCCAAAAGTGCGGCGAGTTGCTCTCGAGATTCCTCCTCTTGTCTTCGTGATTCCTCAGCTGTGTCTTGTTTGGGTCGATGCCAGATGCATTGCTGAACGATCTAGGAGACAACATTGTCGCCCTTGGGGATGTTTCAGGCACTTCCATCCACATGATGCAGTGAAAAGGAGCACATGACACGCGAGAAACGCGCGCAGTCGAATTGATGATCACTTTGACCGGGACATCACTCTTGCCGTGTCCATTATTTCCTAACTGCCCGTACGTATTGTTTCCCCATGCAAACGCTTCGTGGTCCGAATTCATCACCATCGTAAAGTTGTGCCAGCACTTTACATCTACCACGAACTGGTCCACAAGGACTTCCACAAGTTTAGGTCGTACGACATCGCGAAAATCAGATTGACCGAACTGAAGTTGAGATCCACGCCCCCCTGTATACACGACCCCCGTGTTTTTGATAGCGACAGAGCGCAGGCCCTCGATAGGCTTTGGTCTCAAAACGGTATCGCCTTTCTCGCCACATCCCATCCGTCCAAACTCGTTTGAGCCACACCCAAACACACGACCGTCCTTTGTCATAGCCAACGAAGGACTATCGTCGCAAGAAAGGTAGCAAACGCTTTCGTGCGACAGTTCAGGAATAACAGGTGGCACGTCACGATCCTTTGTATCACAGAGCCCGAGTCGGCCGTGCGCACCCCATCCCCGCGACCAAAACCCGGACTTAGTCAGCGATGACTAAGTTATTATGATATCCCGCAGTTACTGCGACTGCTTTAGAAGTGATGAGACCCTCAACGCTAGTCGGCTGCGCGCAAATCTTCTCATCTCCATGTCCCGTAAGACCATTGTTTCCACCGCTCCATGTAAAAACTAAGCCGTTGGTGGTACGTGCAATCGTGTGATACCTTCCGCGATTCAAGTCAAGTGTTGCGCGTGACAGAGGAGAGGCATGCTATGGTATCGTTCAATGTACGAAGGGTAATTGCACGAGCACAGTGCGTTGTGCAACACATCTTCTGCGTCTAGATGAACCGTTTTGGATATCTTGGGCTCACCCAATCACGGCTCAATTCACTTCAAAAGATTTGACAGACATCTATCGCTCATTGGGAGGATATCACAATGCACGCGAAAACATCCAACATGTATCATCTGGGTACTTCTGGCGCATCAAGGTGCCTCTCTGGGCCGCTGTGGTCAACTGCCATGTGAACCGGAACCAGTTGACCCCCAGCACCTACACCAACCTGCTGTAACGTGTTCGCCAACTCCAACGCTGCTTGCGGGTAAAACAGTGAGGCCATCTGCACAAGTTCAGTAGCGTTTACTTCCAAACCAACTTTCTGCGCATACGAAGCCACTTTGGACACTTGCCCAATTTAAATAAGCACTTGCATAACTTTCGAGTGAGCCTTTGCTCGAAAGAATACTGCCAAAGCTAAATTTGGGTTGCTTGGCTGAATGAGATCTCCGAGTTGCTTCAAACACTCAAGTTTATCTTTTTTGGATCCATTTCTCCATTGCATTAATTGAGTTCTTGGCAGCCAACTACATTCTTAGTTCAACGGCCTCAACTTGGTTAAGCTTTCCCCTTTCCAGCAGAGTTTGAAAGTAGATTATGAGAGCTGAACGACCGCTTTCATCTGCTGGGACTGCTTTAAATTTTGCAATTGTGTCTGGCGTACGCAAGGAACCACCGGGAGAATCAGCGGCAACTAATGCAGCTTCTCGGTATTTTCCTTCTTCAAAACGCTCATAGAAGTGTTCCATAAAAAGATTCTCTGCACCAGGAAAACCGTTCCTGGAAGCCAATCGCGTTGCCAGTTCAACATCGCTAAGCTTACCCATAACGTACGGAACGACGTTTTCTGGGACGACATTCACCGCCAAAACCTTTCCGGCGCGATTCGCTCCGAAACGACCACCAATGGCTGTCTTCTGTGCAATGGCAAACGTAGGTTTCTCAGAAATGCTCTTCCTGCACAAGGCGCTGCCACTTTCAACGTCGTAAAAATGCACATTGCCATTTTTGTAGTAAGATACACAACAGAATACTTGCTCGATGCCTGCAAACTAATCGGAAAGTCGTTCGCCATTTTAACTGGGTAGTAAATTTCCTCTACCTTTTCTCCAAATCGTGGCGCTCCTGGACGCTTCTTCTCTGCGTTGACCTCAATGATGTGAATCCCCGGGACACGCCAGAAGCATTCTTGGACGCAAATATGGAAAGAGGCGTGGGGTGATCTTCAAGATTGATGGATACAGAACAGGCCGCGTGACCCTCTATTGCTTGAGAAATTTTCTTTTCGATAGAGTACAGCTGCATTTGCCCACCGACACGACCTTCACCAATCGCAGAGGTATCTACCAAGACAAGCCATTCCTCTGATGGATCGGATCGATAATTGATGATTTGAGGGTTTGATAGTGAACCATGCCTGCTAAACATTTTGACAGGTTCTGACGTGCTATCGTCAGCGCGCCAGTGATAGACAGAGGTTGCAGTGACGATGCCGATGGTACGCTCAGAGATCCATTTCCAAAATTCAACCCTCTCCGACAGCACATAGGACTTGATGTTAGTCTTCGCTTTGAAATCGAAAATCTGGAGCTGACTGCCGGCTCTGAGCGCGATGAGATCAGACACGGGATTCATCAACGCAGAATCTACGGTGATCGGGCGGCGTGTGGGTTGTGCAGGGTTTGCCATGTCGATGACGATAAGATTCCCGCCTGAGCCACCTGCAGCGGCTTCCCTGACGCATATGTACCTGTCCGACTCCATGGTACATGCCGAGAAGGACAGGGATGTTGAACTCAACGAAAGTACCTCATCAAAGCGAACGCTGCAGAGAGTAAGAAAGCCGAATGATGCGCTTGAGGATCTCGCGCGGACGCGGAAAGCAATGGCGCTACATCTAGAGAAACGAGCGCGGATCGATGGGAGCTGCTCTTGGTCTGCAAATTGCTACCCCCGAGGGGAGCAAAGCCCATCTTTGACTGCACGTTAGCTCTGTAGCTAGCGACCGGTCAGTCAGTTGGGGGAGGAGGTTTTGGAAAACAGCTGGGGTGTATGGGGTGGAAACCACATCGCCAGAGCGGATAGCATGGGGAATGGTAACCAAGTAAGAGGAGTAGTCTGTGAAGGGGTAGAGAGTCGTTGGGGTATTTTCAGTGTCGATTTGTTTCCACGTAGAGGGGAAAGGCGTGAGCATTCACAATTCATGGCAATTCGTGTGCATGCCGGAAACGGTATGGCTTTGGTCTGGCTTGGTCAAAGCTCTGTGGAATAGGAGGGCTGTACAGGGACTGCGGACACGGGCTGCTAGTATGCGCGTGGAAGGCCTACGAAAAGATAAAATCGTGAGTTTTCGAGTCGAGAAAGAAGGCGGAGTAGTTCGCCCATCAACTCAGCGGCGGTGGTAGAATGTTTGGCAACGAATGGGGTGCCACATTATGGCCGGTTTTAGAAGCAAGGAAAAGAAAGTGGCCGACATTTGGAGCAAGACAGCCATATGGCCGAGGTGATGCCGCAATATTTCGGTCTCCGGAATATTGTGTCCACCACCAGGACTGCAGGCCGGATGCGATCTAAGCGAGGTCACATTACGATGGCACGTTGACTCTTGATGACACTGCTCCTCACGACGTGGCCATGCATTGCCCATGCTATGATCTGCAAATTATTTTTTGGAAATAATTAGGTCGCAATTTCGGCCATACGTGGCCCACAAACAAGGTTCATAAGGCCTTGACTCCAGTGAACAAGGTTCTGTGACCCCATAACGTTACTGACCTACATTACACCCAAATTGATGCCATTGTTCCCGTTCAAGTTCAGCGTCATGGGTGGTACCGTATTTTCCGCCACACCAAAAGTGCCTGCATTGCGCACAAGTCGGTTTTGTTGGTCGAATGGCATATTACCCCTCACATCGTTGCGCGGTCCAAACACGTTTGCAGGCGGCGCAGTCTATGGAATTCGAACTGTATCAGGAATTGGCTCTGTGGGAATAGTTCTACTATCAAGCTCTGAATGAGCGCGAGCTTCCCCTCCACGATACGAGACTGCGTCGGTTCATATTTGAAATTCTGCGACTGCGGTCCATGCGCTTTGTCAACCTCGAATCTTTTCTCTTTGAGTCGTCTTCTTCGTCTTCTTTGACGTTCTCTTGCAAGGCGCCTCTTCTGAGATTCTGGATCTTCTTCTGGCTCGTTCGTACGCATAATTCGTTCATCTGGCTCAGCAGACATTCTCGCAAGATCCGCAGCAGCGCGATGTGAAGAACTTAATCCATTCGATACATTTGGACCTGTTCCCACAGTGAGCGAGTGGGTGTTATAAGCATTCCTTCCTGTGCCATTTAAGACGTGCATATCCTCCTGAGTGGCAGTCACAGGAGCCACCTGCAGAGTTTGTAACGGTGAAAAATGGTTATTGGCCGCCAAATTTGAAGACTCGAGGGGTGTATGGAGTGCAGGCTGCATAGCCGATGCTGGCATCTGTATCGAATTATCAGCAGCTTGACGAACAAGCATATTGACGTCAATGTGTGCGTTTTGAGAGGCGCTACCAGTCTCTCGATGCGGCTCTTCTGCCCGCGAACTGGTATCAACATGAGGCTTGTTTGGATTAACTTGTGGATCAAGCTTGAGGCGTTTTCGACGGCGTCGTTTCCTCCCTCTAGCTAACCTCCGTTTCCGTTCTTCAGCAGTTTCATTAGGATTTCTGGCCTGTAAACTATCTTGGTTGCTTTCCCTCGCTGCAGATGCTTGAGTAGGTGTTACCTGCGACTGCAGTGGGGGGGGGTCAACGTTTGAGTTGAAGGTTGCGTCTGCGAAAAGCGATTTGTGGTAGAATCACGGTTGAGCGACGAAGGAATTCGAGCAGTAGTAGAAGGAAGATTAGATGCAGTGGAGGAGTTTGGGAGCGACGGGTGCACACCGTTGAGGGCTGGAGGAATGGTTTGAGTAATAGCTGTGATTGCTGTAGATGCATCCGTGTGTTGAGTTGTATGACGATGGCGCGGAGAATGATAGCGACTATATTGGTGCTGATCGCGCGGAGGTAGGTCGTTGAGGTAAGAACGTGGGGCGTCAGCGACATAAGCATGTTGTTGAAGAGTTGGATCATTGGTAGTGGTCTGAAAGTTAAACGGATTGTCGGGCGGGTTTGCATGTGGCTGAGACGGATGAGGGGGTATAGAGTGCGCAGGAAATGCATGCGAAACGTGGGCAAACGGCTGAGGGTGAAGATGCACATTGGCGCTATATGGGCGTTGTAGTTGAGAATGATGAGGATGTTTGAGCGAGGTCTGCTGTGTCTGTTGTGGGAGCGAAGCAGGTACGGCAGGGGATGGTTTGGATGTGTGGTGTGATGATTGCGGGTGCGGGTGGTGCACCTGGTGCATTCGACGAACCTGGTGATTCGGTTGTTGTGGTTGAGTAAGGTGATGAGGAGAAGGTTGATGAAGGAGATGGTGACCAGCTGGTCTGGGTGCCGAGGAGACGATATGCGAGGGATGCTGATGGGATTGATGCGGGGGCTGAAGCGATTGATGAAGCGGTTGCGTTTGATTATACTGCAGTTGTAGTTTGTGTTGGTGAAGATGTGAGGCTGTACGGTGATCATGACTGGACAAGGAGCGCGCATGCTTCGCGCCATATACAGAAGGGGGTGAAGGGTGATTGGACGGCGGGACAGAGCCATCTAGTCTAGAGGCGGCAGCATTGGTGGTGTCCACTAGCGGTTTGGGCGGGTCGGCGGCTGGGATATGGACCGGTGGGGTGCTGTGCCGAGGGAGGGGGGCAGAGATGGAGGGGTGAGGCGGGGAGGAATGCAACGAAGCTGGAGCATTTTGTGTGGCAGAGTGAGGGGGATCGACAGACTGGTGGTTGTGGGTAGATGGGGAGCGAGGGGAAGGCCTGCTGATGGAATTAGAACGATAGATAGGATGGTGACCGTGGTCGGCGTTGGAAGGCGGAGTGCTTGAAGCGGCAGCGGTGGAGTCAGAGGCGCGCTGTTTGTTTGCACGCAGCTTCTCTCGGTGACGGCGTTGTCGCTCGCGAGCAAGGCGGCGCTTTCGTTCCTCAGGCGATTCGGTGGGCAACGGCAACGCGGCGGGAGCGGACTCCTTCATGAGCGGTGCGAGTGAGGGTCTCGCAGAAAAGGAGAGACGCGAAACGGCATTCACGCGAGAGCAGGCGGGCGTACTTTCGGGCACGGGGAGAAGAAGCGGCAGAGGCGGGGCGGAGTGAAGATGGTGGACAGGGGGTGGGGCGGCGACGGCGGCGGAGAGATGCGCGGCTCAATGACGGACGGAGGTGGGGATGGTGACTGGGACGAACGCGAGCGGGGTCACGGGTGACAGCGGACGGGGGGCGCACGGTGACGCGGCGGGTGACGGTGGTTTGTTGGTTTGCGCATTGCGGTGTGCGCTTTGTGGCGTGGCGCGCGCTGCGGACAGCGCTGTCCACAGCGCGCAGCCGGCGGCGCTGCGCCGTGCGCCCCAGCGTGTGGGGCGTGGCGGGGTGGCCACGTGTGAGCCAGCTACTTGCTATCTCTACGTGTAGTGCACGCCCGACAGCTGCCGACTGTGGCTGCGGTGGCGGCTTCTCGCTGCGTGCGGCACGGCTCGACGGAAGACGCCAAACTGCCGCGCGCGCGCAAAGTGATCCGTGATGGGCGCGCTTGCATCGTGACTGCCGCTGCGTTGTGTGACTGGACTGCGCGTTTGGCTGCAGCATGTGTCAACGCGCCTGCCGCCGCGGTGGCGGTGGCGCATGCGTTTGATGCTCACGATCGCCTTTGCCTTCATCGCGATGGCGAGCAGCTTTGCTGCTCGCTGCTCGCTGGCTATCGATACCCAACTGTTGCCTAAACTTTGCACATCTTCGCCCCAACGACGCCCGCCACCTTTCCGGCGCCTTCATGGACTAGAAGTATCCAAACTGCGCTCCTGCTGCAGAGCGCATACTCTTCGGCGGAAAGCTGCGGTGTTTGGTGCTGAGGAGATTGTGAACTGCCTACTTGTACCGCGTCCATGCGCACGCTTGTTGTGTCTTTCGTGCCTGTCGTGCGGAAAACGTGACGTTGAAAACGCCAGCTCTAACGTATTTGTTATGGCAGCTACTGCGTCTTCAACGTTTCTACGGTTTGCGTAGCACGACAGCAACTTCACCTCGCCACCGATACTTCAGCACAACATCATGTTGCAGTATACTCAGGCTCCATGATGGTCGTCGACACTGGCCTTTTCCTTCGTGCGCCGTGATCTGCACAGAGTTTGATACAAGGGTATCCTTTTTGATTCTCTTGTACGAAGGGTAACCTTCCGTCGTACTAACATTATGAACGACGTCACCGTAACCTTCATGAACTCTACCGTGCACAAATCAATCACCTTGTCCACGGCGGAGCTCATGTTCAAAGGTTACAGTTCACTGCTCTGTCAAGTCACAAACCTTGATCAACAACATCCACCCCCTCACACAAAAAGCCACCCCGTCACAATTCACGTGACTTTGTATTCCCCGTCACATATCTACACGCTCTTGCAAGGTTAAAAAGGTTAGATACAGTATTACGAAGGGTATGTGTTTCTGAAGAGTTACGCATCCAGATGACGCACCATGCTTCATGGTAACATCCGAACGAGTGCTCAGCACCGTCATCGGCACAAAAATCGGTCCCACATTTAGAGTACGATGACGCAGTTTATGTATGGCGGCCTTGATTCAGCCCCTAGATCCTAGCATCGATGGCCAACAGATTGCAAAACCGCTAACGTCACTCCGCCTGCACATCTAGTCTAGTATCCGTCCGCGCCCTCATCATCCATTTCCTCCTCTTCATTGGAGACCTCCGCGTAGTCCTTCTCCAGCATAGCAAGATTCTCGCGTGCTTCAGAGAACTCACCCTCCTCCATACCCTCTCCAACAAACCAGTGTACGAATGCTCTCTTAGCGAACATAAGATCGAACTTAGCGTTGATCCGAGCAAACACTTCAGCAATAGCCGTAGAATTGGCAATAGAGCAAACGGACCTCTTAGATTCGGCCAGGTCGTCGTTTGGCACAAGAGTGGGCGGCTGCGAGTTGATACCAATCTTCATACCAGTTGGCGACCACTCCACAAATTGAATGGAACGCTTCGTCTTGATGGAAGCAACAGCAGCATTCACATCTCTCGGGAAGATGTCCTTGCCACGGTAGTTGAGAGAAACGGCGATGTAGCGACCAGAGCGAGGATCGCATTTGGCAAACGCCGCATTCGGCTCGAATACAGCCGATGTGATCTCAGCCACGCTAGATTCTTCATGATGAGCCTTCTCCTTGGCGACGATAGGCGCATAAGCAGAAAGCATGAAGTGAATACGAGGATACGGCACCAAGTTGGTCTGGAACTCATTAATGTCCACGTTAAGTGCACCATCGAAACGCAGCGAGGCAGTTAGAGACGAAACCACCTGGGCGATTAGACGGTTGAGGTTGGAATAAGTAGGGCGAGCAATGCTCAAAGAACGACGGCAGATGTCATAAATGGCTTCATTGTCGAGAACCACTCCCACATCCAGATGCTCAAGCAAAGCGTGGGTAGCCAGCACAGAGTTGTACGGCTCGACAACTGAAGTAGATACCTGCGGAGAGGGGTACACCGTGAATCCGAGCTTAGACTTTTTGCCATAGTCGCAAGAAATGCGATCAAGGAGTAGGGACCCGAGGCCCGATCCAGTACCGCCACCTACAGATGAGAAAACGAGGAATCCCTGAAGGCCGGAACAGTTATCGGCTAGTTTGCGAATGCGGTCGAGGGCGGTGTCTACAATTTCCTTTCCGGTGGTGTAATGGCCACGAGCGTAGTTGTTGGCGGCATCCTCTTTGCCGGTGATGAGCTGCTCCGGATGATATAGTCTGCGGTACTCACCGTGACGCACTTCGTCAATGACGGTGGGTTCAAGGTCGAGGAACACAGCACGTGGAATATGCTTGCCACCAGAGGTCTCAGAGAAGAAAGTGGAGAAAGAATCGCTGCCTTTATTCTTCTGCTTTTCGGAAGAGATGGTTCCTTCCGGAGTGATTCCATGCTCCATGCAATACAGCTCCCAGCAGGAATTCGCGACCTGGACGCCAGCTTGACCGATGTGAAGAGAAATGATCTCACGCATTGTGGGTTTGGGGGATGAAAACTAGAGTTGGAAAGTGGGGTGCGGGTTGTGATCGGGAAGGAGTTCAACAAGAAATGCTTCAAGGAGCACTCGTCAAACTTCGAACCGTGTTGGTGGTGGAGGCGGGAGAGGGGCGGGCGAGAGCTGGCTGGCAGTCGGCGTTGCCGCGCTTTGTACGACCCTCCAGGAGCAACACAGAACGGGTAGTGCGCCAAAACGCTGGATTTAGGGTTAAGCCAATTCAAAAGTTTGGAAAAATTCTCCAGCAACAACACGTGTTGGGCGGCCCATTTAAACAACAGGCCCAACTTGGTTGAACATTGGATGGGATTTTAGCAACCACAGACTTCTGTGATTTGAAATCCCAACCAATGTTCAAAATCCAAGATGGAGCGCAAGACTTGTGATCTAATTAGCTTCGGCTGTTCATGAATTAGATTTTGGATGCAGATCGCTATCTAGATGCCGCAGCTGGTAGCAGCCGCAAAGTGCTCTGCAAGCACCATGTGGTGGCCAACTTGTATTTGTCGTCGTGAGTTCGTTGCGGTCGTGAGTCAGGCTTCGATATTCATTGGCGACAACAAGTAGTGGGTGGAAGAAGCGCTGCAATGTCTTTGCTTCTGTGCCAAAGCGGTATCAATCGACAACAGCCAACGATTTTCCGAAGTGAACAGCTACAGAAGTGAACGCATTCGAAAGCATATCCCGTGACTCGTATACGGTGGTTCCCATATTATTTCGTGCGAGGCAAATTCGTACGCTTTCTTCTGAGTTAGAGCTCTTTCAGAATCCTTCTCACTTTTCTAGCTGACCGTTGTCGTGATGCGGGATGTTTCTCCAGCTAGGGCGGGTCCTCACGCATTAACCTTTCGTGTCATGCGACTCACTGTTCCTTTGCCCACACGAACAAACGCGTTACCGTTCACAGCAATTAATACTCCATCAGATGTATTTGAAAATGCACCCAAATGGGAGGCTGAAGGTGCTCCGTGTGGGATTGGAGCTCTTACGGTTCTACCATCTTCCTTTGGTTCCATATATGCATACGAAACCTTTCGTTCATTTGTTTCTGTATTCAATCGCTCCCCAGACACAGTTGATGCCGTAGTAGTCAACATAATGATGCAAACAGCCTCACAGAAGCGAATATCACTATATGAAAATCCGAAGCCACACGTCCTCAGATCGCGCAAGACTATAAACAATGTGGTCAGCATCACTTTGGCAGAATTGGGGGTTCACGTCCTAGTTTGTACAGCCTCCTACCGCGACAACGGACAAACAAGGTCGCTACGTCAATTCTTTCGATTCAATGTTCTTCCTCCTCTGGAGCCCACAGTGAGCGTGGCACCTTTGTACCGACGTCTGGACGCAGTGCACATCGCTTCGCCGCCCGTAACATCTGCCAATTTCCTACATTATCTCGTTGACTTACGTCTTTTGAACGCTATCCCAATGCCTCTCTATGCTGTTAAGGCGGTTTTTGAACCAAAGCCACCATATTGTGTGCGACCGTTGAAAAGGAACGATGAGCAACGTTTGCAAACTCTGGACTACATGCTGAAGCATGGCCGTCGAGCAATTATTGGAGCCGGTGATGTCACGACATTCTTGTTCCATGTTTATAGAAAGCTTCCCACACTAGTGTCCTCAAGTTTTTGGGATGGTTCCGAAGTACAAGCTCCAAAACATGAATCCATTCCAGAAGACTCGGCGAAGCAAATGGGGAGAATAACAATTTACTGGCGTTCCGCAGCGGGTGAAAATGCAGAAATGGAACAAGATGTTGTGCTGACTGATGTCCAAGACAAGCAACCAGATATAGAGGTCGGAGTTTGTGCAGTACCGCAAGATATTCATGTTCACCAACCTTTTGTTGTGAGATGCGCGGCACGTAACAATACAGAAGTTGAGAAGCGTTTATATTTACAGATTCGCCGAGATTTAGTTGGTGATATCGTTCCTGTGGGCGTTAGTGGAGTTTCGCTTGGTGAAGTACCCCCTGGCCGAATTGTCAGATGTGGAATTACCATGATAGCTCTTGTCCGAGGCCAACACACGCTCACTGGCATACGAGTTGTAGACATTGATTCCAAAGTCAGTTACAAGGCAGACGCCCCCTCCATAACAGTTTTGTAACCACAATTTGAGGTCACTTTGAGTTCGGTCCTGTTTCGATACCCAACGAGTGGACAGCGGGGAGAAACATACCGACAAGAACGTAGGTAAGCATTATCTTCGCAATCTGGCGAATAACGAGTCTAACGCTAATGCTTTTGCAACCCGTATGGCCCACAGGGATCCATACCCGTAGTCCAGCAGCAGAATAGCACCATACATTACAGCAAAAAGTGCCGTGAGCAAAACCAAGACCTGCATAAGAGAAATAACAACATCGAAGTTAGAACCTGGAACTTGAGATTGAATAAGGTAACAACGTACATAGAGAGCAACACCTATTCTTGAGAAGTCATGGTAAACAAAAAACACCAATTTGATGACATCGCCTGTAAACATGAGCCAGCAGAAAATACGGAAGTATTTTGAGTTGATACCGTCTCTACCACACTGATACAAAGCTAGAGTCACAGTCCAGTGCGCCCAGTTGTTAGGGAATACAAATATCATGGAGATGATCTCGCGATAGACCAAACGATCAATAATGGCAAGAAGTAACAGTATGGAAGCAGTCAACATAACCGCGAGCTGAATAGCCGCAGGAGGCGAGAAGATGGGCATTTGTTCAGGTGTTTGGTTCCGTATATATGGAACTGCAATCCACGCAGCCACCTTGACAAAAGTTTCCAACCATCCAAGCATCGGCCATCGGTTCAACCACCACCCATTTGAAGAAAAGACGGAATACTTCTTCGCGGGGCGGTATTCTGGAATAAATTCTGAAGGAAAGAAGACCATGGTTCTCGTTCACTGCTTCCACAGCGCCAAGGCAATCGTGATACACAGATGAAACCAGCAACAAGTATTACGGGCAACCTTTGTAACACAAAGTCCGTTCTCGACGTTCGCTTGCTTATTTGGAGTCGCCGCTTAAGAGTTCGTTATTGCGATATGTGAATGAGCAGAAAGGCGAACCACATTCGGATTACTCTCGATCACATGCTGCGAACGTACAAAGGTATCGCTAGCAGTCGAGGAGACCAACGAAGCAGAGATCACCGGCAGTGCCATCGCACAGCTGCTTTTTCAAACTGCCGTGGTTCGCCCAGATCGAACTTCAAAATCTTGATTCCGCGCAAAATGATTGGTGTGATCCTTCCTTGCTTTTTGGCGGGAATGTGTTGATTACCCAAATCTCGTGGAGGAGCTTCTCGACGCGCTCGGTACAGGTACAGTACCTTCACAGAAGCGTATCCACTACCCTGTACAGGGTAAGAGGGCTACTGCGGACGTACTTTGGCGGAATTGAAATGCGTCAAAACCCATCGTAGGTAAAGTTGACGATGGAACTGCTGTCAAAACCTGGCAGTTCAGTCGTTCTGTAATCATATGATATGTGAATAAGTTTCGGACAATATCTGTTCAAGAACGACACCTTTAATTCTTAAAAGCGCGGAAAAGGGCCTTGGTACGAAATCCTTAGGATACTTAATCAGTGCGCGATGAGACATGTCCGGCTACCATCCAGAACGTTTGCATCTTCTACAAACATTACACAATGTGCGGGTGTTGACATGATACAGAGCTGTACTAAAGCTGTTATTCTCCTCAACAGGCCGTAATTCCAACACCTCCTTGACAAAGAACTTGTCTTGATTACAGTCGGAAGTGCGATGCAGATTTCCTGCGCTGAGATCGAGAGGTATTCATACCAGGATTTGTGACGACTCCAAAGCGTTTGATAAGGTTCTTTGTTGATGATCGCCCGGCAAGTTTAGGATCGCTCTCTGCAAGTCTTGGTTTCTTTCCGCGGCGAATCAAAGCTGCCTCAGCTCTTCTTTTCTCTGCCAGCACCGGATCGGCCTGAGCCGAAGCTTCTTTTCTTGATGCATCGGCTGCTTGCGTTTTGCGCCTTTTAGACTTTCTTTGGCGTCGAGCTGCACGTCTCTCCTCCTTGTCTAGTTCTTTTTCGCCAACAAGATCTTTCTTGTCAACAGAGTACACTTCCTTGGGTGCCAAAAGATTAGCGGAACTTACTCCTTCCGGAATGGCCTCTTCAGAAACTACAGCCCTGACATTAGTCTTCACAGTCACATCAGCCTTTGCATCATCCGGAATTGGTGTGTAATGGAGATTAGAAAGAGCATCAAGTTTCTTCGACAGTTTCTCAAAGAGCCTGTTCACTTCCCTCTGCTGTTCCCCTAAAGGTTCATCGAGCTCCTTTTGCACCGCCTGGGATGAGAGCATCTCCTTGTCTTTCTTCTCTCGCTCTTCCTTGAATTCTTTCGCATACATTTCAGCTAATCCTTCAGTAGGCTTCTCTTGGGAAATTTCGGGAAGTTCTTCACGACTTTTCTTCGACTTTTTGGCAATGTATTCTTCCGGAAGTCGCATCACAACATCGTCAAACAAACCATCTACAATTCTCTGCTTGATCACCTCTTCTATGGATTCATTGATTTCATTGCTCAAGAAAGCCTTGGGCTTCACTGCTATGTCATGTTGCATCTCAGTATCTAGCAAACTGTCCTTAGGTCGCGCAAAGGCAGAGACTTCACCCCTTAGTTCCCATGACTTCTTAGCTACGCTTGCTTCTTCCAAAACCTTAATTCTCTTCGTCGACCTGGCTCGCATCCTTTGTAATGGGGTAAGTTCCGCGTTGCCTGCATTATCCTCCGCCATTGCATCGGATTCTCCTGCGGTGCTATCTGCTATCTCCCCTTCGTTGCCGCGATCTTCTTGATGACTAGCTGATTCACTTAACTCGTCGTCATCAAGAAGTCGCAACATCTTGACCACTCCCTTGTCGCTGCCGGAAACCTTTGTCGGAGGGTCGAAGAAATCTGAATACAAATACCGCCCTAACTTGTCTTCAACCTCGATTTCTTCTACTTCATCTTCGCTATCATCCGACATCGCTTCGGGATCCCGATCGTCGTCCGAAGCCACAAGTTTTCCAGAAAGTGCAAGCTCTTCAGCCTCATCCGCAAAGCGGTCCATATCAACAATACTGAAGAAACCATCTTCGAGGCGACGGCGTTTCTTTTTCGTCTTCACTTCCTTGTCTCCAATATTTTCACCTACCCCACGTTCTTCCTTACGTTTAGCAGATCTTGATGGTGGAAGGGTTTCTGCAAATTGAACTGTCTTGCGTTGTCCTCTTTCTTCCTCTGGCTCTTTCTCTTTCTGTAATACAACTTGTCCTTCATCGTTCTCCCCTATTTCAACCCCTCGCGAATCCTTCTTACCAACTTGCTTTTTCCCTTTTGTTGTCAGTTCAAGCTCACGACATTCAGATCCTGAATCGGCATCGTTCATCATAACCCTTCTTAACGCCCTATCGGCATCTTTGTTTTGCTTTCCTGCTGCGTTCACCTTTCGTCTCAAATATGATAGCAATGGTTTGTTGCGAAGTTCCAGTTCTTCCCATACTTGATCACTGTCAAAATGATCCCCGACTTCGATCTGGGCAAGAGGTCCCATCGGAGGAAGGAGTTTTCGTCGTTTTGGGATGAACTGATATCGAGCATCACTTCCAAACTCAAGTTTTGTTTGCTGCGCGTAGTGTTGCGAAAGAAGCTTTCTGCACATTTTGCTTGTTTGCATATCACGGTGGAAGAACACCGATATGTTTCGCTCATCTACTTTCAAAATGTCATCCACAGATGACACTTTGAAAGCGTTTTCCTTTCTTATGACACGAAGTGGATCACTTAAATCTTTTTCTCTCAAAGAGTCTCCCGAAATTGCTGACTCCTTGACCGTTGAACTGTCTTTGTTAAGCACCTGCTCGTCAGTAATACTTGTGTCCATTTTCTTCAAAGTATCCTTTGCTCGCTTTTCATTTTTTCTGTCATGAAGGATTGGGGCAGTGTTATTTTCAGTCCCATCTTCTGGACTCTCCGAATTCTGTTCTCCCTGTTGTGAATCTTCACAAGCTTGCTCGGTCCTGACTTCTGGTCTGAGCCGTTCTGGCACACCATTTGCGTGATGTCCTTCCTTTAAAGGTACTGCATTTTGTTCTCGACGCGATCTGCTAGCTTCAGGCATAGTTCCATTACCCTCAACTGGCTTCTCAGAGCCATTTTGAGGAGTGCCAACCGATGCATCTGCTCGTTCCACGATCTCGAAAGCTTTTTTCGGAAGCTCAGCATCGCATTGGCTGGGTGCGTCATCCTCCGCTACAAGGTTTGTGATTACCTTCGAAGCAGCTTTGTTAGCTTTCCCAGGAGGACTTGATTGATTGGGACTATTGCCAATAGAATGAGCGCTGGGATGTGTCATTTTCTTGTCTTCTTCGTTCATATCAGACTGTTGTGTACTTCTTGGCTGCCTTATCTGAGAGTCATCAGTTGCTTCTTCTGAGCCTTCCACTAACTGAGGTGGTGGAGGCGGTTCGTCATCTTCAACAGGAATGGCACGCACTTCATCATGTTTAAAACCATCAAAATCAGCAGGAAACGAGGGAATCGCTAACGATATCTCAGGTCTTGGTGCAAGTGAAGGCCTATCGTCATCACCTGTGGTGATTTTTGGTCGCTCTCCTGGCGTCTGCGCATTAACGTAAGTTACAAGTTCTGCCTGAACGCTGTGTTTGGATATTGGGCGCCCAGCTTCTGCTTCCCTGTACTCAAGTTTCGACTCTCCTAGAGTTCCGTTGCCTTCGGGGTCTGTTATGAGGGGCTTGTTTGACTTAAACCCTGCAATGGACACTTGCTTCTCGTCAGACTCTATCCTCGAAGTCACGTCGCAGTGGAACGCAGGGCTCTGGGCCTTAGATCGAATTGGTTCCGTGGCTTGTATCTGCTGTTCTGCGCGTCGATCCACATGTTCCAGGTCGATCGAACCCCTGGGAACAATGGGCTTCGCAGTTGATAGAACATCTTCGTTCCCTTCCGACTCATTCCTTGGACATTGAGTAGTCGAAGAACTGGGATTATTTTGGGGATCAGGAGTAAGTAGCAGCTGTGGTCTGACATCAGATGTAACGGATTGCACAACTCGCTGAGAGCGAGATCTCTTTGTAGCGGTCCCCGAAGAAAGCCTTGACAAGCGTTCTTCTTCAGTTTCAGGGATAGAATTCTTTGCACCGAAAGCATGGGTTCTTCTTGCAACTGTGCGGATCCTTCGCGATGGAGCTGAAACACCATCTGAAAGAATCTCAAAGGTCTGATTCCGTGGACCAGGAGCATCCTTCGCCGCGGGTGTTTTGCTCCTCAAATCATGACTATTATCTTCAGTTGAATGAGGATGCACGACAGAAGCACCCACGCCAGATGAAGCAAAACTCTCCTCGGCCTCCTTGCGAGCTCTCGAGCGCGTTCGCGGCGTCTGCGCTGGTGACGGCGGGTGATTAGTGGCGCGTGACCCACCCTTTTGTTTGGGAGGCGCTTGAGAAGACGCATCGTTTGAGACACTCTCAGACGTCTGATTCTTTCTGGTCGTAACAACCTTCTTCGCAGGAGTTTTGCTCCGCAAATCGTGACTATCTTCTTCAGAGATCTTAGGATGCGGCGTAGAGACGCGTACTTCAGATGAAGCGATACTCTCCTCAGCTTCCTTGCGTGTCCTCGAGCGTGTTCGCGGCGTCCGTGCCACTTTCTGAGGGGTTTTTGTGGAGCGGGAACGACCTTTTGGAGTGACCGGCGCCTGAACGGAGGAGAAGCTATCCTCACAGGCAGTCTGGGAACGCGTGCGAGATTTCAGGTCTTGAGACGGGGGGCCGCCTTCGGATGCAACTCGCGTTCGAGAGCGGGGGCGAACGGGCTGGGAGGAGGTGCCGCTGTCCTCTTCAGCCGCTCGGCGTGAGGCTCGCGTCTCAACCATCTCAAGTTGATAACGAAGGGGCAGTGAGGGATGGCGTTACCGGCCCCCCTTCAAGACCTCGATGACATGGTCTTTATGATCAAACTTATCTGCGCCGACGTCTTACTGGCGATGCAACGCCAATGAAGTCGATACCCTTGTACACGTGACAGCGCTGGCAGAGGAGGAAAAAAATAATCACCAACTTTACATGCGGAGTGCGGCATTGCTCACCCAGCTGTTGTGTGCACAGCTTGAGCAAGCTTGCTGAAAACGAAATCCCAAAAGAAAAATGTCTGTCCGAACGCTGGTTCATTTCTCATGTTCTGTTTGAAGTTATGCCTTTGCAGTTCGAAGGCACTGCGTCATAGTTTGGTGGCGCGGCCAGCCAGCGGAGCGAATGTGGAGTTGGCGCTCTCTAGCCGTCCAAGAGTGCGAGAGGCTCCCCTTCGCTCCGGGACCTCCTCCGTAACAGAATCGCAAAGCCACTTGCCCTCGAGGGGCTGCAAGTCATAAGAGTTGCACGTCAACAAGACGGAGCGCTGCTTTTTCTGATGCGCTTAGCGTTGTGAGAAGTGTAGTGTTTGCTTCCTTTGCAATACATCGTGGTTGATAATGGAAGTGCACCCACCCTCAAAGAAGAAGCCAAGGCTCCACCATCCACCCACTTCGGTGCGCGCCTCTGCAGTGAAGCCGAAACAGAACGATTCTGAAGGGACCTGTATAGATGTGGCCGTACGAATGCCCGACTCGAGCTCAGGTGGTCCGAGCCAAGTGGAGACAGAGTCGGTACCTATCTCTAATGCGGATCTTGCTTCTGGTAAGCCATATAATATCACGCCAATTGTTGAAGTCCCACCGTGTCGTTCGCCTCGAATTCCGCCGGCGGGTGCTCACATGCACCCTACGGCTGACATTCTGGGATGGGATTCGCAGCATAACTACATTCAGCGATGGGTGCGAATGACCAAGGAGGAGTTTAACAACAATGTCAAGTTCCAAGTTGTTAAAAACGATTCTCGCAGAGAGAGTTTATTGTTGCTACTAGGGCTCAAGAATGTCTTCGTGAAACAACTGCCGAATATGCCTCGGCCGTATGTGTCTCGCCTTGTGTTTGACAGAAAACATGAATCGCTCGCGCTTCTCAAAAAGTCGGGAACAGACTATGTGGTTATGGGGGGATGCTGCTATCGTCCGTTTCGGGATCAAAAGTTTGCGGAAATAGCTTTCCTAGCGATTTCACACACAGAGCAAGTGAGAGGATATGGAACTCGGTTGATGGCTCAAACCAAGGAGCAGGCCAAACGGATAGGGCTCACTCATCTACTAACATGTGCGGATAACAACGCAGTGCCTTACTTCAAAAAGCAAGGTTTCAGCAAAAAGATAACTCTTCCTTTCGAGCGGTGGCAAGGATATATCAAGGACTATGACGGTGTAACACTAATGGAATGCATTCTGCATCCTAACGTGGATTATTTAAACATTCCGATGTTGCTAAAAGCTCAGAAGATAGCTTTGGTAGAGAAGATGAAGGAGATTTCAAACAGTCACGTTGTCTATCCTGGAATCGATGTATGCGGAAAGAAGGGAATAAAAATCGAAGACATTCCTGGTTTGAAAGATGTGGGTTGGAAGAATAATAACTTGTCTACTCGAAATGGTCCGACTGCGGGGTTCTCAACGCGGGACAAGACGTCTCAAGAGATTCTACATAAACATTTACAATCAGTTCTGGATGAAATAAAAAACCACGATTGCGCTTGGCCGTTTTTGGAGCCTGTCAATGCGGAAGAGACTGGAGCAATTGATTACTACGACGTAATCAAGAACCCAATGGATTTGTCGACGATGCAAAAACGACTAGATGATGGTTGGTTCTATGTTACCAAGGAGATTTTCATAGCGGACTTCAAACGAATGGTAAATAACTGCAAGACGTACAATGGGAAAGGTCACTACGTCACTGAGATGGCGGTACAACTAGAGAAGTTGTTCCTAAATAAAGTGTGATCTCGATCTCAACCTCTGTGTTCATCTCCATGGATGCTGGAAAACGGCATTCTCACCCTCTCTCTCTTTCTCTCTTTATTATGGGTATTGTACATCGATTGCTTCTAGAGTATATGATTAGACTATGTGGGCTCAGTAGGAACCGAAGCTCAGATGAGCTGCTCATCTCTGCCACGGAGTTGTCTCACCATAAGGAGATACGACATTGTTCTGGAGCTCGAGCCTGAGACTAAAGTCCTTTTTGTGTCATCTTCGCCCTCTTTTTTTTGATTCTGTTCCGCATGTTCTTGCCTTCCACCACCTTGGTAAGAGCTAACCGATGGCCCTTGCATGCACCGAGTGACAGAAACCTCGGACAACGAAAGCTTCGAAGCTTGATCCTACACTTTCGTTGCAGACGTTGTTGCCTTGGTGCCTGATTTTAGTTCGAAGCAGCGCAATGCAACAAACTTCGCCCGTGAGACACGAGCTATGACTTCAACACTATTTCTAGCATGTCTTCGTTTTATTTCCTCTTTCTCTCTCTCTCTCTCTCTCTCTCTCTCTCTCTCTCTCTTTGTGACGCTTTTGTTGCAAAAGCGCTCTCTCACTAGAATGGCCAGTATCGTTTCAGGCCACTTTTTGATGGCATCGGCAACAGTTAACCCTCTAGATATGTTCACGAAGAGGCATGAAAGATCAATCAGAACTTGATAAAATTCTCTCTGTCTCTCTCGTTTACATCTTCTTCTTTCGCTAATTGCTCGTATGTAGGGGTTTGCTTAAGACCCCGAGACCTACAACTACCACAGCCACCAACTACAGAATCATATTTGTGCCACACACACTGGGCAACGACAAGAAAGCATAAGATCTCTTAGGTGTTTCAAAAGCCGGCGTTTCGTTACCAACGCTTAGCTCTTTCTTCATCTCGGCCTCTTCATTTAACCTCTAGAAACCGTTGGCTAAGGGGCACACTACCTCCGCATATACCACATCGGCCACTCAAGAAACCATGAGCGGCGCCCTTACCGCCCAACCCTCATATCTTCGGCGAGATCAGGTACAAGAACCGGCCCGGTGCCTTTCACTGTCATCGAATATATATTCGTCTTCGAAGAGCAGTTATTTCTGCGTAAGTACATTTGACAGCAACCTACCCGACGTCTTCCGGACGATGTCTGCAGTACAAAGTTAGTGTGTAGATCTCACAAAGTAGACGTCATGGAGAACGTTGTTGGTTTACGAGAAGCTGAAGTCACTTCATCCTAACTGTACGTTGGGCATACTCCGATCTTGCATCCCCTCGGATCTTATTTGCAGAAGAAACGATTAGTGTGAAGCTGTAGGCCAAGCGTACTGAACAGTGTGGAGCATTATGCTTTACGGTGCCGAACAGAACCTCTTCAAGAAGATTATGCTTGCCTCCTCCTCGTGAGCGTAGGGGGTTACTTGTTGCTGATATCATCAAGAAGTGGCCTGAAAAGATGTTGGCCTTTTTAGTGAGAGAGCGCTTTTTCTACAAAAGCGCTCCGTAGTAAGGCTGTGCTCATAAACGTGAAGTATACGTCGAACTCGTGCTCATCTTGCTTACCTTCGCTTCGTACTGCGACTACGACAAGATTCTCTAATCAAATATCAAAATGTATCATTGGATGTATGTCAGTTTTAATGCTATTTCCCTGGACGACACCTACATTTCGCTGTCTGACTTCTCGCTCTCTCCGCTGCCCTCGTGTGTGTTGATGAGCAGCCACTCTTCGATTTGCTCATGATCGAACTGAGCCTTCGCTAAATGTCACTGGCACAGGTACCTTTAACGATTGATTTGAATTCCCGAAGCCTACGAAGCAAATCTACTTGAAGGGCATACGATTCAACCCAACTCCTAACCTTCAAGATCCCTAGTTGGCTTCAATGCTAGAAAGATCAAGGACTTCAAACCGCCGCAACAGGGACAACCTGGATATCCAAAGAAATGGACAAAATGCAACTTTGGACGTGGTCGACTTTGCGGTGGCTAGAGCGCTGGAGTTGCGGACCTTGCGGGATGCCGTTTCTTCGTTTTCTGGAACTCGGCGCGTTTATCAACACCTCGCCTGGCACAGTAGACGAAGAACAATGTCGCACTCTTCAAGAAGAACACCAGCTCGACTTCGAGCTGCGCATGCCGCTCAACTGGAAAAGCAGCGCCCAGCTGGCACGTCTGAGCGTCCTCCAGGCCCAAAGGGTGCCGCAAGATGTCGAAAGTATCGAAAGAAAGCTCGTTTCTTGAAGGCTATCCGCAGATTGCGTTCGAGGAACCCGGCGTGGCTAGAAACCCACATATGGCATGCTAAACGGTTTCTGATGGGGAAAGTTGGTGAGCGTCACGTGGCGGTGAGCTGTAACGACCGCGGATACCGTTCTGCATACAAAGCTGCAGTTCGCGCTTGCGTAATTCACGATGCTAGTTACTTCGATATCGTTGAAATATGTGGAGACGTCATGAGTTTGAAGAGCGTTCTAAAAGCAGTTACGGGCCCACACAGCAATCGCGTGACGACGAATCCGGTGATCAAAGGATGTCGTTGGGTTTCAGATGTTGTTATCATGGACGGCGAGAAAGTAATCGGACCATCGGATGTATTATGGAGACCATCTACGGTTAATTTGGACAGTGAGCACCTCAAAAGCGAAGAGATGAAAGTCTGGATGTGGGTTCATCCAGATCTCACAAATGTTGTCTTGCAATCTATACAGAAACGGGCCAAAGATGGCACGAATGTGCATAAACTAATGTCACCGCCTCAGAGGTTCTCTCTGTATGGCCCTCGAAGTGGAATTGTACTGGCTTCTGTTTTGTGCGACACTAGCACAGCCTTTATGCATGTTGCTCGAGCTCGATCGTCAAATTGCTTACCATCAGGATGTGTGACCAGTGGAAAAGCAGAAGATCCGCGTGCAAACTTCCCTCCAAAGAGAATGGCAGAAAATGCGGACAAAGTGGGAACAGATGGTGATCACGGCGATGAATTTGGGAGTGTTACTGCAAGTGAGCTTTGGAGTGAAACGGAGCGCGAATTGTGGATTGAACGCATAGCCGACGGGAAGGGAAAACCGGAAGAGGACAAAATACCATACATAATCTTGCAGCGAACAATGGCCGTCGCAGCAGGGTACGAGATATTGGTTCCTGCCGGGACAGGAATGATTTTCTGGAATTCAATGATGTATGCGAATGGAGCGAGAGCTATTGGAACTGAAGAAGTGAGACGTGTTCGCATGGAGAACTTGATGGAAATGTTTCCAGAAGACTATCAAGATGGGGAAAATGGATATGCGCTGATGGAGAAAGAACGCTTAGAAGAAGAAGATCGATACAAAAAACGACCGCCTGCGAAGAGGGTGAATTATGCACTAAATAGAATCTCGTCACCGATGATTCCTGATTTAGAAGGCATTGCAATCAACGAAACAAAATTGCTCGGACAACAAAGGAAGCGTATCAAGTTGGATAAGGAAAGCGAAACACAAAGGGTGGCGCGCATCATTCGGGACCGCTCGCTTTTACAGCAGCTGTTGGGCACGCAAGTGTACCAGCAACTGATTCACGCCAGTGAGCGGAGAACAGTCCCAGGGCGTCTTGTTCAAGCACGAAACAGGCTGGGTGAGAACGGTGGTCTCGAAAACGAACTGACTGAACAGCACTGCACGCACTTCGTTCGCGTGTGCATCAAGCCACTCTCGCGCGGTGTTCCGGAAAGGAATGGTATACTATGCGAGCCAAACGCTGCGGATGTGGAATCAATTCGTACATTGGGAGCAAAGTTCTCGGGAGAAGAAGAGAGGAAGTCGGACGCGAAGCGCGGTGACACAAAGGCTACTCGCGAGGTAATTGGATACATCAGCGTCGGCGGATGGAGCATGTCAGGCGGTGCACCAATCGGGACTGGGTTGGTTGCAATTAGTGCACTGAGGAGACTGAAACACGCTGGAGGCGAAACGAAGAAAGGAAAGAAAGGAGCATACGTGTTGTTTCGCAACACGAAATCGCGCGTGTACCGCGGAGCGATTGTTTCCGTGCTCGCGCCGCAGTTGTAAGCTGGCCGGATGGGACGAAGAGATGCACGTTCGCAACGATGCATTTCTGAAACGCACAGCAATGTTCAAGTGAGGACGCGTTGTGCTGAAGCATTGGCGTCCCCGAACGGGAGAACGGCGACGCGCGCAGATTAGGGTCACGTTGCGCCTAGTTGCGAAATGCTGTTCGTTGCTGCGCGGGTGGGGTCGTTGGGAGGGGCCATCTGGGTTGATAAATGCGCCTGTAGCAGCGCAGAAGCTGTCGAAAACGAAGGTGTGATACGCCGCGCACGCATGCAGGCACGCAGGCATGGGGCGAGGATGACGCGCTTGCTCAACAAGCGTTGTTGTGCTGTTATCTAACGTGACCCCGTGAGCCGAGGCGCGTTTGAAAATGCTTCAGTAACGGAAAGTTAGACCCACGGATGCACTGCGCGTTGTGAGCGGTTCAAGGTTGGTGAAGTACCTTCGTATCTATGAAAGTGGAAGGACTGGACGCGAATCGCAGCTCGCGAGCGTTGGGCACTTCCAAATCAGCCTTCGGCAAGTCAAGGTGGTTGGGATTCGGGAAGATTCGGCATCTCTGCGCAAGCGCGCCGCAATTGGCGGGCATGCGCGTGCGGCACGCGCACGCGGCCCGCGCCACGTCGCCACGTCAGCTGTCAGACGGCGGCACGTGCTCTCGTGCACAGCGTGTAAGGCTGTTCTCTATGCGCTTTTTTGGTTTGAACGGCTGCCACTCTCTTTGTGTTGTGGCGTGTACGCGACGAGCACCCCGCACAGCAGCGCAGCGGCACACACACTGTGTCGCCGCCTCACACTTATCGCACCATCGACGCGCCCTTGCTTCCAACTCAGGTGGCAGAGCTGCCTCGCTCTGCCACACCCGTCGTCATGCGCTCCCCCTTTCAGGCTCTGCTCGAGTGGGATAAGGACGCCTCTTACTCCATTTATCGCGCCTACAACAGTCGCTACCCCGAATACCCGCTCCACTTGCTGGAGCTCGGCGCGCACGGCGTGCCATGGCTCGTAGTGCCTCTGCTTATATTCCTATTCATTCCGTCAATGTCTGCTTCTGACGCCGCTCTGCTCGCCAACCTACTGGCCGTAACTATCGTTGATCTTGCGCTTATTGCCATATTCAAGTCTCTGTTTCGTCGTCAGCGACCGCACTACAACCGTTCCATCGCGCCGCTCTCGCTGCACGCCGTCGATCAGTTTTCGTTCCCGTCCGGCCATGCAACTCGCGCGGGACTGGTGGCCGCTTTCGTTCCACTGGCTGCCGCGTACAAGCAGCTGCCACAGTTTTGGTGGTGTCTGTACGTTGTGTACCCATGCGTCACCATCTGGGCGCTGGGCACGGCGTTCAGTCGCGTAGCTCTAGGTCGTCACCACATTTTGGACGTCATCGTTGGCTTGGTGCTGGGCGTTTTGTACGTCGCAATGTGGGCTCGGTGCTGGATTTCTCCTGCTGTCGGGGAGAAGTTGAGGGACGACCTGCGCGTAATGTTGTTTGGACTGAAGGAGATACACTCTCCGACGGTGGGCAAGGTGGTGCGTTCTACACTATCTGTCACGAAGCGACACGTTGCTTCGCAGCTGTGTCGCATGCAGAAGCACATGAGCGCCGAGATTGCTTTCTTATGCACCGGCGAGTCATTGTAAACATCTTGAACGCAAACAAACACTTTTGCTCATCTTAATCTTGAATTCACGTACATCATGTGGCACAACGCCCGACAGCGGATCTCCAACGTCCCCATTATAAGCATCCACGCCTATAACCTTCTACGGCAGCGTGTCCACGCCCCCGTGCCCCTGCTGGCGTCACCCTCAGTGAAGGCTGACAGTGCGTCCGCGTGCGGGACGCCGCGACGATGTACCTGTTGTACACGTACTACACAATGCTGCGCAGGTGCTTCCACTCGTGACCGTTGAATGTCAACGGCTCACAGCCGAACACGCGAGTATTAGCAGCATAGCCCTTGTACTCATCAGTAAGAACCAGGTTCCCGCCATCCGACATTGCCTGCAGAATAACATCCGGAATGGCCAGGTTCCCAACATTCACATCTTGTTAGATTGTTAAAAAGTCATCTCTAGTTAGAACACGTATCCTTTCCTCTCCCCGCAAGGTCGGATAGAGCACTTCTTTGCGCCCGATCCCTAGTTTGACCGAAGCTTTCTCTTCTTGAGGCTCTTTGGTAGCACATCGCCTCGTTCGTCCGCATAATCCAACAAGTGTCCTAAACTTCGTTTACGCTTCTCGCCGGCGTTCTGCTCTGTAGCAACTTCTACTAGCATCTGAAAAGCGTCTGTTGTTCGAGGCGTCACTCGACGTTGTCCTGACTTCTTAGTGCGTCTCATCCCGTAAACACTGTGCGATCGAGGTTTTCCGTCGATTCGGTAACCTCTTTCGTTTCTTCTTGCGTTCTTCCTCAGAATAGCAGGTAGCCCAAACCGATTCACCGGTTTTCTCTGTCTCACGACGTTCTTACGGGCATATTCTGCGAACCATTGCGTGCTGACACGCTTCGGTGGCACAATCACATTGCCCTTGTTATCCTTTGCCGCTGTGTGCAGCGGAGTGTTCTCTTTGTCTTGTTCAAGTTCAAAGACGTTCACGAAAGCTTGGAAGCTGATAGGCGTGCTGTCCTCAATGTGTTTCCGAACCTTCTGCACTCCGTCAATCCCCCAAATCTTGGCGGCGTTTGTCAGGAACTGCGGATGATGCTGCATGCGCTTTCTGGACTCTGCAGCTTCCTTAGACGACGATATGTTCCCCAACATTTCCAGTGCCTCCTTCGGCACCTGTAGGGTGCACGTGTCCTCACGTGGCGCGTATTTCCAAGGTTGGACAGGTGCAGCCGCTGTTGAGAGTAGATCTTCAGTGCTAACGTCGAGAAACAGCTTCTCCACACGCTTCTTTAAATCAGTATTGTCCGCAAATATGCTTGAAACCTTCTTTCGGAAGCGTTTGCGCGGTTTGCTCGGAACCGAACCGGGTCGACCCTGGTTGGCTTCCGTGCTACCATTTTCCGAACGGCGGCGGTTGAATACGTTTGGCTTAGACAGTGTCTTCGACCGCGGGCGTTCGAGTCGAGGCGAACGCAGTGATACGTTTGAGGATGGTGCGGTTGACTGTGTTGGAGAGGAGGGCAGGTAGTCCATTAGGTTTCGGACACTCTTCCTTCGAAGAATCTCGGCATCGTGATGCGGAACTTCCGTCATGATGCCCAGGTTGCTCTAAAGCTTAGGCGATATTGGTGACAATATGATGACCGGGACGTAGACGAGTAGCAGCTTTTGAGAGAGAATCGATGGAACAAATGATGAAGTGGGTTATTGGCAAAAGGTTGGAGTCGGCGGTTTCAAATTCGAAATTGCAGCAGGTGCGGTGCGTTGGCGTCGCTGTTGCCGACGCGAAAGCACTGCGCGGATTATACCCGGCGCAACGCGTGACGCTGACGACAGGGGAAATCAAAAGCGAAAACGAACGCTTTCGATATGGGCGAACAAAGGGAACGAGAAAAGCGAACGGGCTGAGCACGGTGCGAGACAGTTGACGTACGCGGTGCGATGATGATATTGCTTTACTCACAGCAGGTGGTCAGGACAAGGTGTGGCGTGTCGACCACAACAAAAAAGCACGAAAAGGTGCGCGTGAGAGCAGACACAGGCGGATCGCAAAGCTGCTCAAACGGATGGATTTGGCCCACTGGGACGGTGCTGCGGCTGCTTTTCTGGCGGGAAACGCTAGTACCGAGCCCTTGTACCTCCATGACCCCTCGTACTCGCGACGGCGGCAGATGATTTGTCAAATTTTATTTTTTGGGAATCACGCTCGCGTTGGCGGCAGCCGAGCCGACGGAGGCAGTTCACTGTCGGACGCGGCGGCCAATCACATCTTTCGCAGCGACGCTTCGTGTGCGGGCGCTGTGCGCACTGCCTGTGCGTGCTGTGGTCCACAGCCTGTGGACACCGCAAGGTGCGGCACTGGCAGTGCCGATGTTCGATTCGAAATCCAGTTCACATTGGTGCTCGCGATTCACCCCACCGCACCGAGAAACTTCATTCAACACCCTCAAAGGACTGCTCCTCACCGCTTCGTCGCATATGCGTTACCACAACACAGTCGAGTTGTTTGCTCGTCTGATCTCGTGAACTCAACTGTTTTTTCTCTCTCGAAATGGAGATCAAAATCGCCTTTCGATGATGTAGATAAGATACTGTAGTTACAACACTCCCGGCAGCATATAACTTCAGCTCCAAGGAGACACGGCTCAGGGGGCGCCTTCGTTCAGGGGGCGATATTTTCATTTTCATTTACACTTGCACTGGAGGCTTGCTCCTGGAGCACTGCTCTTCACGCGCCGTGGCTGCTCGACTGACGCTGCCCTTGCAGGCGGGGGTCGTAAACGGCCCGAAGTTCTCCCCAAGCCGCGTCCACGACGGACCACTCGCTTGCATCATCTACTTACATGATGCGCATAGAATCAGGCACAAATGGGAATGGTCTGCTGAACCGACAGCTTGTCCGAAGATACGGAAGGTGCAGTGTAGCCTACACATGTCCGTTGGACATTGTCCAATGCGCATCGCATGGCATTCAGTGAACACGCAAACCTGCCCGGCACAGCGATGGAAGTATCTTAGAGGCACGATGGTACCCAATCGAGATCAATTGCAACCCCACATCGATGAGTGAGATTTCCTTAAGCGTGTCTTTTCTGAACCGAGATGTGTTTAGTAACAGATACCTTTCGATTGTAAGCAATATTTTTTTTCTCGGGAGACGATTGTGGGAATATTGTATGTGGGAATAGCAGAGAGTTATGGACCAACATCAATTGCCGATCACACAATAGTCATGCAGACAGCTCCCACTGTTATGTGCGTGATTAAAATAACACATGCGACTTCCAACACCAGCCATGATGGTATAATCCTCGTGACTGCTGATCTACGAAACTGTTTGAGATTGTGAACGTATATCTAATGTACGCGTACGATTATTTCTGTTCGCTCTCTCTCTCTCTCGTTTATAGGTACACTAGCTTAATTAGAACTACGTGCAGAGCGTTGCTGAAAGAAACGCTCTCTCACTAAGAAGGCCAACACTTCATTTCTGTTCATGATTCCCATGATGAGTATGGGTCAGGTCCTTCGGATGTCAAGAGTTCATAACGGGCTAAAAAGCACTGCCCCAGCGCATAGAGGAGTCTAGTTTGCAGCTGACTGTGTAAAAGTCCTCCAGGACACACACATAGCCGTGCCTAAGCTTGTCGGAAAAACGCATGGCCGTTGACATGAACAGCGATGATGGCATTAAAAAAGCAAGCGCGGAAGGGATACGATATTGTGAGTAGTCAGAGGTCACTGGGTCTAGAGGCTTTAGCGTGTTCCCAACCTTCTGACTAGCAATAGAACATATTCAACTGCTAACTCTACAACTATTAGGGAGCGCGGTCATCGTAATGCTCGCTCTTTCAGTTATGCGTTCGGGTTTCTCATTATAGCGCAATAGTGAGGGCATTTCTGCTGGTTCGTCTCAAGCAGAACAATCCAGAACAAAGTGTTGCTGATCAGATATTTCAGCCAGGACTGATTCTGCACGTTGCACAGCAGATGTGTGGACCACTATCAAGTAGAGCTTCGTGATACAGTCACACGAGCATGCAGCAGTCGTCATCGATGTCACAGGGTAAGTTCCCACTGCTACCGATACTGGTCTTTGGGCCACACAATTGGCCTTCTGCCTTTGTCGACATGAAGAGAGCGTCACAGCGTATCACAGGACCATGGCCGGAAAACTCTTCGTCAATGGACTCAACACTTGAAATGGCTCAGGAGAAGGTTTAACGGTCAACAACATTGAGCGCTGGAGCCACTCTTAAACCGGTCAGAAGCTTTCGCTTTGTGTTCACCTCAAAGACTCCACTTGTGTGTGCAGGTAAATGGGGTACGTAGAAACAATAATGTGCACTTTAATGAGACAAACTCTATGCATCCAACATAGATGTGCCCATAAACGAAACAGAGTTTGGAACAATCAAGACATGATACCCGTACCACTGGTGATAGATACAGGCGCGCTTTGACATGTAGGTATGGCAGCGAAACATCCGAAACAATATGCTTGCAAACCTTGTGGTCGACGTGATGAAACAAAAAAAAAGGTGGCGACGATATCATTTGCGGTCGTAGGGGATATTCCATTCACGCTTGGCACTAAGCTGAGCTTCACTGTCGAGCTCTTCTTCAGAGTCGTCTGAGTCGACTTCAACATGGCGAACGGAGCCTGTGGAGACAAGACTAGCCAGGGCGTTTTCGAGACGGGCGCATTTTGCGCGCGCCTCGTCACGCTGCTTTTTTGATTTGGTGCGCGCCTGGTCTCTGATGTCACGCAGGGCGAGGCGGAACTCGGCCGGTGTTGGCACGGGGCCATCCTTCTTGCGGCCATCGCTGAAGAGTGACTCGATGACAGCGGCAGCGAGGGCGGCGTGCGCCTGCGCAAGACCCGTGGACATGTCGTCCATCATCCTGTGGTTTGCAGCGGTAGGATAGAGCAGATCCGAGGCGGCAGTGGGCAGAGCGACGTGAGGCGGTCGGGCGCGGTCCGAGAGGAGGGCGCTGCGCATAGGCACCACGGAGTTGTCCATGGCGGCGGTGTTGGGCATGGTGTGCTGGGCAGTAATGTTGGGCACTATGTGGCGGGGGGAAGGCATGGTTGGGAGGGCGGCATCGTGAGCAGTGTGGTCGGGAGGGG
>JASCIV010000173.1:0-34827 GCA_030374735.1 Gracilaria caudata
AGGGCTAGCAAAGATTGCTGTTACTGATTCCAACATAGATCCAGATATCTCTCCGAAATCATCAGATGAAGCGCTTCGCGCGCTTTTGCGAGATGAAAAAGCTTTGAGCTCGCTTCGCCATCAGGTCAAGGAGATGAGCTCCGCTGGTCTCGAAGCTCATATTCGTTTTTCGGAAAGAAAAGTAGCATCCGATGTGTGGAATTCGTTATGTGCATTCCTGTTTTCTTTAGGGTCTTGCCCTGGTCTTCTTGGGACGGATACGCCCGTGAACGAAAGTCTAAGTACTTCGCAAGACTGGACGAAAGAAGAAATACAACGCACGTCTTTAGCCGTAGCAATGCGCATGTTGTATCCCGTCACCAAGGAAAATCCAGATCTTCTATCGGTTCTACGTCAGGACGATTCAGCATCTGCCGATTTTGTTGCACTCATCCATACAGCTTCTCAAGTCGCAAAAGATCTCTGTAGACGAGATAATTCCGATGCTGTTGACACGAGTGGAAGCGGCGATAACAATTCACGACCTGAGCTCGTCGCCGACGTCCGAATTCGAAACACACCATCTCCGGACCCAAGTATTCTGCGAGCTTTGACCGAAATGGGATTTCCTGAGCGACTAGCCCGACTTGCAATCCGACGTACAGCCCCTGGGGGTGTCGAACACGCTACTGAGTGGCTTGTCTCACACTTAGACGGTGACGACGAGTCAATACCTAGTGACGAAGAGAGGATTTGGGATGGAGAGGACCAAGGGAGCGGAGATGAACGAGATCGAGAGCAGAACTCCAATCCCGAAGATGAAGAAGGAGAAACCCCCGAATCTGGTGAAGGTCTTGAAAGCGAAACGAATGCCCTTCAAATCATAGATGACGCCCTGCAGGCTCCTCATACACCTATGGACGAAATTATGATAGACGCCGGTTCCGCGGAGCCAGAAGATGACTCTGAAAACGACAACAGCAATGATGGTTCTTCGCCTTCTCTTTCAAGCGGGGAAAATGACGATGACCCGCCTAGAGAAGTCGGTCAGAAGTCAAAGCAACAATCTCCAAATATAAAAATTGTCAGCCACAACGTTGAGCAAGATGGCGTTGATCTTCTCAAACGTTCCGTTCAGAAAGATGTCCAACTTCTACGTGCCGGACTGCGGGAATCGCCAGACGTCAAAGCTCAGGACATCACCGAAATAGTCAAGTTTGCAGGGAAATTAATCACTGAATACAAGTCAAATGCAGATCATGAAGGTGGACAGGACTCGGAAACATGGAAGATTACACCTGTATCTGTAGATGCGTTCAAGAAAATTAAGCAAGATGTGTTTGAGTCGCTTCTTGAAGTAATCAAAGACATCGTCCATCATACGCGAAGCCGAAACAAAGATGTTTCGTTTCTTTGCGTCGAGATCCTCTCAGCCCTACAAAAAGACGGTATCTTGTCGAAACAACGACTAGATGATATTGCCGAGCTCATGAAAGAAGGTCTTATGAAGTCCTTCAGTTCGACACAGAATACTTATGCTGTGGGTCGCGTGGTAACACTGTGGGCACACTATGGAGGATATAGGGGACGGCAGTCTCTAAGGAACTTTGACATGTTTGATTTGGGATTCAAGACGCTTAGAAGACTTGTTTCTGAGTGGGAGGCTTTGTCCAAAGATCCAAACGTGGACGAAGAAGCGACACAGCCAATCAAGCAGCTCTCTATAAAAGAAGAGCAGTCAAGCAGTAGTGGGAAAAGCTATGGTAGTCGCAAGCGAAGGTACAATGAACGCGGAGCAAGAGAAGCACCACTATCAACACAGGCTGGCGCTTCGGTTAACTTGCCTCGTATCATGTCCAAAGAAGAGCAAGTGCTCGCTCGACGAATAACGACTTGCATGTTGCTTCTCGACGCAAGATATAGATATGAGTTCAAAGACAACATCATCGAGCTCTCAAGGCGAGATAAAGACTCAAGAATGGGGAAAGATAGAAAAACGAATGGCGAAGGAGACAAAATGGAAATTGAGGATATGACAGGGGCCATGGATCGTGCCATCGATGATGCCCACCCCTCTAAATTGTTTGAAGACAACAACACTCAGAATGGTGGTGCGGAACATACTACAGACGGTTCAGAGGGTCAGAGTGGAGACATCAACATGAGTTCTCCGAACGGACAGGACCTGAGCACAAAATCCAAAGCGAAGGAGGCTGCCATCGTTAGCGAAGAGTTATCCAGAATCAAGGATCTTGCTTTGAGGACTAAAAAGGCCATTGTTGATCGCACCAATAAGCAAGTAAGCGAAGTGGTACCCAAAGTGGAACTGCAGGAATCAGAACGACTGCAGAGGCAATCTGTTCTTTCCATTTGCATACAATGTTTACGGATGTGGCGTAATGTGAAAGCAGGCGATTCTTTGGTCGCCACGCTGCAACTTTTGGCATCGCTGACTCGTGAGTGGGATTTCGCGAAGAAAGCTTATGAGTCTGGGCTTGTTGGGGTGCTTTTGGAGTTGCGGCAGCTAGATAACAGAAGTTTTCATGGGCCAGAGTATCGAGCAGTAAGGGCCCTAGTCAAAACCATTCTGCGTCATATTGTGGAGGATCCAAAAACCCTCGAAGAGGCCATGGTCACAGAGATACAAACAGTGATCGGCCAAGCCCGCCCCAGGTCTCCGAACACGGTTAAGTCTCTGTTGACTTCTTCCGCTCCTCTGCTCAGTAGGAACCTGAGTTGTTTTGTCTCCGCAGCTTCACAGACTATCAAGACTAACGATCATGTACAATTACAAGTTCAGGAACAGAAGCCCGCTTCTCTTGAAGATATGAGACAGCAGTTGCCAGATCGTCCAAACGTGAAAGAAGTCATCTGGGGTTTGGCGGCTCTTTTGGAAGGAACAGGCAGCCAGAACGCCAATTCTACGAAAAACGTTGTTTCCTCAGTGACACTCAACAGAAATCAGGAATTGGTTCAATTCGCTTTGGAAACTCTAGCCGATCTCATTCAACTGTTCCAGATAGCTGCAGTGGCATTTCTAGCCGCAAAGTCTCCTTCCCCAGCAACCCAAGGATCAGCCCTGGACTATGTTGTGCAAGCATGTCTTACAGCAGAGCCATCCTCAAGCTTTGTATCCCGATCATTTTCAGAGCTTATCTCTCCGAATGAGTCTCTAGAAAGCCCCGCCCAGCGGCTTGTCCTTGCTTTATGCTCGAAGTCTGCCAACACGCACAGAGAAGCTGTGCAAGCCCTGGCGTATGCGGCAAGAATAGAAGCCGATAAGGAAGTTGTGAATACAGACGCCATTTTAGGGATTGCAAGCTGTGTAACGTCGGGAACAAAGCTAAGAGTACTGCGTGCAATGCTGAGCACAACTCTACCAAACGACCTTGCGAGGAGTCTGAGAAAAATGGACACATCAATTTCAAAGCACTTTGAAGTTACAAAATCTGTATTGAAGGCGTTGGCTTGGTTGGGTCAAGCGGCTGGAAGCATAGCAAAGAGCGGGGACACTGCAAGCGATGATATGTCCTTCCCGAGTACTGGGAGTCGGCCATGGTGGGAGGCTATGAATGTCATGTCTCCAAATCACATGTTAGAGTGAAGCACCTATAAGTACAGGTAGGGTTTAGGACTGCACACCATGGAATCGAATGGTAATGCGAAGCTTTCTAATCTGCATGGGATGGATGGATGGAGTGCGCATCCGGTCCTCATCAACAACGGACCAGAGAGTGAAATGCATTTTTTTGCTTTCACGAGCGTGACGGAGCCTCGCTCGTGTAACTGTTGATCTTATTTTTGTTCAGAGTAGATATATGTTCGATCGCTTTGTAAATAGCATATCTTGGCATCGGATGACAGGTATCAAACTTAATTCCTAGCACTGTTTCATAAGTTGGAACTCAGGCACGAAACGTCGAATGGTTCCGTTCCGTCAACTGGTCTCGGCTGGTATGGTCGTTTACAAGCCCCTACGTCCCTCCATCTCTACATACCACCCTCATCAGCTCAATCAGATTGGTACTGCTTCCCCCAGTGTCTAGCGGTCATGCTCAGATTTCTCGACAACAACCGCTGTTGTACATCCTGAAGAATATAGATAGAACGGTTTTATCACTCTCTTCTCAGTTTTGACCTTTTTCCATTTCATAGACGACTGCAAGGTTCCGTTTCCAAGTTGTCCATGCTCATTACTTCCAATGCACATGAGTTCTCCTTGATCAGTGACGAGACAGGTATGGTTTTCTCCTGCACATATTGATATCGCTCTAATACGATACTGCGCAATTGGAGAGGGAGGCCCAAACGAAGAATAATTGTGATGACCAAGCTGACCCCATTGGTTGAATCCAAACGAAAACACCGTACCATCCTTGATGAGCAAGACACTGTGTTGACCACCGCATGCAACTTCAGCACCTGCGAGCCCTTCCATGAGGCTTGCCTTTTGAACTACGCGAGTGAAGCTCTCGTGATTACTCAACCATGGTTCTGCAGACACTCCCAATTGTGCCCATCGGTCACACCCTACGCCATAAAGACTTCCGTTTCTGTCCAGGAACACTGTGTGCCTATCACCGCACGCAACGTCGTATACTGGAAAATCGCCGGGAAACTTCACCAAACGAGGTATACGAGGGTTGTTCTGCTCTTCCACTGTCGATTCCGGAGTCCCTAACTGACCTGATTTATTGGTATTGCCCCAAGTTACAACATGTCCATTGTCAGCAATTGCAGCACAATGTTCTTTCCCACATTTCAAATGCTGGACTTTCATTCGCTTCAGAGCCCCTTCGAGTCTCTTTGCAGGTTCGAAACCTCCACTCTCCAGTATCGAAGAATGAACACGACCTTTAGAATCTAACAACACTATTTCACGATTAGATTCCATTACTTCGACATGCTTCGATTTTCCGTTCATCGAAATA
Source organism: Gracilaria caudata (assembly GCA_030374735.1). NCBI lineage: Eukaryota > Rhodophyta > Florideophyceae > Gracilariales > Gracilariaceae > Gracilaria > Gracilaria caudata. The sequence continues at coordinate 4,911 of JASCIV010000173.1, forward strand.
CGTTGCACGACATCCCTACCTCGGTCGTTGTAAAATCCATACACTTCATTATCACTTGAGATAGCTCCACCGAAACCATTCCCTACTGCCACCTTTGTCATATTAGATTTCAATCCAGCTACACAACGAGGTACCTTGCCATAATGCCCACCCCAGACCATTACCCTCCCTGGCCTTTCAGACAGCACTTTCTTTTTGACATTCCCTGTATCCGGTTCGCGATCCTTATCCTTATTGAGAATCCATTGTAGCCACGACCTATCATCGTTTTGGAAGTCGCCCTCAGCAAGACTAGCAAAAGACCTCGATGCGAATCCGAGGCATAGTAGGGCTTTAAGCCTATTGTACATCTTCGTCCACGCCACCGCACAATTGAACAGATCCCTGCGTTGATACTGCCTCTACAGTCAGAAGTTCTTCGCAGTTAAGGGGAATCGTCGGCAGCTATACTTTGAAGGATTAACCATCGTGAACAATAACAGATTTACCCATTACTCTATGACTTCAAACTTGAGGATCGACAAAGACGCTCCACAGTAAGTCGTAATTAGGCTTGAAAGCTTGAAAAGTGTTGGCCTCCGTTGGAGACTCGACCGCAGATCCGTTTCGCTTCCCCAAAGTTGAGGGAAGACAGGCACACCACGTGAAGGCGGATCGCATGTGCCCGTAATTAGGCTTATGTGCTCATAAAAAGAAGAAGAAGAAACTTGAGGACCCTCTTTATGCATCTGATATTGAAACATTTCGGATATTATTTGATTGTTGTGTTCCTGTACATTATCTGTAGTACCACGGTACAGATTCTGTACTAGAAGAGTACAGACTACAATCTACAACAGGAGTGTTGATCCCAAGCCCAGTCTGTAGAACAGAGCATGTCTACAAGGGTTCACCGTCTTGCCCCAGAGTATGGAGCTCCTACCTAGTACAAGGCCGAGTCTACCCCAGGAGCAACATGGTGAGAGAGAGTTAAAAGATTAACACTTCGCTATCCCTCTTTTACGACTGCACTGGCTTAATTGCAATACAGTTCAGCACGTTTTTGTTCTTCCTCTTTTTATAAGCACGTACGCCTAATTGCGACTTACTGCGGAGCGTCTTTGTCGTTTTTGTTCAAGGAACGTCCTCTGACAAGGAAAGCCAGCACTCGATCAGGCCCCTTTCTGATAGTTTCAGCAATGAGAACAAATGCAAAGAAGGATACCGATCACTTCGTTCTGCGATGCCGTTTTACACATGCTTCCAGGCGCGAGCTTTTCAGAGGGCAGGCTCGTTCTGCCAGACGTAATGTGCCAAGTTTGATTAGACAAGTGCCACAGAAGTTTTTGGCCTTTCTGCGGAGAGAGAACTTTGTTTAACGTTCTACCACAGCTTAGTAATTAGAGGCTGTTGTCCAAAATAAAGAAGAAGAATGAGTAAACCCTAGCGCTCTCGTTGTTGGGGGGGGGGAGGGGTGGAAAACACGAAAGTCTTAACGTCGTCGTCTTCGGACGCCTAACGACGAAGTGGTCGACATCGTTGACAGTCCTTGTCTGCAGTAGCACACCGACTTCTTTCCGAGTAGATCCGGTAACACATGTGACCCCGTAGCCTTTCCTTTTAGGTAAATGATCACCTCGTTCGTTCTTCTTCAGTAGTTTTTGGCCTCCGTTGGAGATCCATCTGCGTTCTCATTTCGCTCCGACCACGGAAAAGTGGATCGGAGATAGGCACACCACGGGAAGGCGAGATGCATGTGCCCACCTCGTTCGTTCGTGAACCCACAAGACAGTCAAAACGAAAAGCTTTTACAATGCTTCTTTATATCCCTGCTGCCTTTGGTGATTCAAAAAACGTGACCCCTTAACGGGTAGTAAAGAGAAACCAGGTATTCTAGCTCGAACGCACAGTCGAGGTGCGCTACGCATCCGAGATCTTGAGATTTTGGAAACGGATTACATTTGAAGCTGTGAGACCTTAACTGGTGCTGAAGAGTGGACGGTCGATTTCGTGCGGAACGGAGAACAGATTCAGCAGCTTTTTATTCCTTTGCGTTCAGGAAGAACTCGCAGGTACGCGTCTCTCCAAGAGGTTCCATTGGCCACGTGAAGCAAGATCTCTACACAATGATTAACTGTTAGAACGGGCGTCCCATGCTGTATGGATATGTTTGCGTCTAAGTTCAATCTAGCTGAACGAATAGACAAACTCTCCGCTTTCAGCCGCGTGGCGCCCTTTAATCGATTTCTATCCACAAGTCCACCAATAACATACACATCAGAAGGGTTGAGTGTCTCTAGAACATCTTCAGCGTCGTGTGTAAGATACACAAGCCTTTTTCTATCATGTACTTGGTCCAAACTTTTCTCGTAAAGCTGGAGAGGCCATGACTCCCATCCTTGTGCCGCGAAGGAAAGGACTGGCTTGATGTCTTTGTCGATTCCAACAATTGAAAGGCGCAAGGGCGTTAGTCCTTCTTCAGCACACTTTCGCAGAGTGCTGTAGGAATATGCGAGTTGCCGTGCTAAACTCTTTCGTTCTTTCTCGAACATTTGTGCGTTCCAGCCTAGATCAATGCAGACGTTAAACTTTGACTGATTCATCAGAATTTCTCGAATGTGAGCCTTCTTTGCCCGTTCAGCTGCCCTTCCCGCTCTCATTTGCTCAAGTCTCTCACGAAGTATTGCTTCTCGCTGATCAGCCGAAAGATGTTTCAAAGTCTCATCTCGCTCTTGACGTTTCCTGATTTTCTCTTTTACCTTCAATTCCCGTCTTTCAGCCTTGCGCGTTTGTTTACGTTCTTGTAGACGCTGTTCGCGAGCAATCCTCTTTCTTGCTTTCTTGGACAGCTGCTCTTGTTGTTGAGGTGGCGGTACAGTTTCCTGGTCGGAATTCCGAAGCTCTGTTTTTCGTTCTTGGGGAGCAAACAATTGACTGAATGTTCCGCCCATGGTCTCTTCTCCGACGAGCATAGGTTGACTTCCGCACCAGGTCCGTCAACGACCTACCGTCGGTACCAATCGTGACAGGCCAAAGGAACTTGAGTTCGAAGAAAAAAATCAGTGGATAAATGTGATGCTCCCGAGGGAAATCTCTAGGTACAGTTGTGGGTGTCGCTCATGCTGTTGAAATGTTCCAGCGCATCTCTCTATTCTACAGTATGTTGGATCCTTTGCTTGTTCGCTCTATCCGCGTACGGAACGACAACACGCGAGAGGGGCCTGGCGGAGTATTGTTTTTTAGTGCAATGGTGCAGCCAGTAGTCTCAAAACCTTGCCGTTGAGGGAAACCGCGGACGTCTCATACTGCTGATGAGAAAGGATCTGCACTTTCATGCTTTTGTGTGGACAGAACCGAAACTTAGGGCGACGCCTGCGAAGAAAATACGAAGGTATTGTGGGCGCACGGGAATGCTTGAAGAAACGGCTCGTTAGAATCTTACAGGTGCAAATTTCGTTAGCATATACACATTTACTGAGGCAAACCACGTGTTTCATGTTCATAACCTCCAGGGTTCTGTTTGAACAGCTGTTGATAATACATAATCGTGTCGAACAAAACACTCTCGGGAAAGTCAGCAGTGACGATAGCTCTGCCAGGTTCCTTCAACAAAATGAGTCTCAAAACGCCCGCTTCAACCTTCTTATCAATAGACATGTAGGTCATGAACCTTTCCAAGGTTACAGATGGAGGCGGACGAGTTGGTAAGGTGGCTCGAACTAGGACAGCTTCCACTCTTTGCGTGATTTCTTTCGAAATCCAGCCTAATCTTTGACTCATCTCGCATGCCATTACCATACCTGCGGCCACAGCTTCTCCATGAAGCCAGGCACCGTACCCCATACTGGCCTCTATAGCGTGTCCAAATGTATGACCTAGATTGAGGATAGCCCTGATTCCACTTTCTTTCTCATCTTCACCAACAATATCGGCCTTGTATTTACAGCTTTGGACCATGGCATACTGCAAAGCATCAGCGTCCCTATTGATCAAACGTTCTACGTTACGTTCACACCATTCAAAGAAATGCCAGTCTCTAATGATGCCATACTTAATAATCTCTGCAACGCCCGCAGCCAGCTGACGGTCATCAAGAGTTTGCAATACTTTTGAATCAACTATAACAGCTTGAGGTTGATAAAAAGCGCCAATCATATTCTTTCCCATAGGATGGTTAATGCCAGTCTTTCCACCTACCGAAGAGTCAACGACGGCAAGCAATGTAGTAGGAACCTGAATGAAGGGAATTCCTCTTACAAAAGAAGCGGCTGCGAAGCCCGTAGTGTCACCAATGACTCCGCCTCCAAGCGCTATCATAGTGCTCTTTCGATCCAAACGGCGCTCCATACAGACGTCCCAGATGGCGGAAACATACTGCAGGCTCTTATATTCCTCACCATCTGGCAGAATAATGTCGAAAACGGCGACGCCAAGCCCTTGAATAGCAGCGCGCACACGCTCAAGATAAAGAGGTGCGATGGTAGTGTTGGTGACAATGAGCACTTTATCGCCGTGAATATAGGGTTTGAAGGTTTGAGGGTCCGCAAGTACGTGCTCCGAGAACAAGATGGGATACCTTCTTGACGGCGCGTCGACGTACAGAGTTACTTCGCGTTGGGCAGTGTCCTTTGCGGCTGTCATGGCGCAAACTGGAGTGAGGGCTGTTGCGGAGTGTTTTACGGGAGGTCGCGCCCTTCTCTGCGCGCAGCTCGATCTCTGTGACGGCGCGAAGAAAGAGCGGGGTGTGGTCGCTGGTGGCAGCGGCGCGACGAAAGATGGATGATTGATAGTCATCTGTCAAATGTGGGGGCGGGGGCGTTGCTGACGAGGAAGGTGGAGCGGATTGCAGTGGGTGAGCCTTTATAGGGCTGGGGTTTGTGCGACAACGCTGCGGGAGATGAAATGTGATCGCCAGACGGTGGTGAGGCGACGATGTGAATTGGCACAGTTGGGCAGAATGCGGGGTTGTCGCTCTGAGCGACCAGTTCGATGACGACAAGTGGGCGACGAGATTGTGCGCCGTGCGCATAGTCAGGCTGCAACGCTGCGCCACACGTGCACACATGTCCAACGCATACGCACCGCGTAGCACCAAGCAAGTGCATCAGCAGCAGCAGATCGAGCCTTCAACACACGTCAAGCATGTCATGCACGTAACGCACGCGACACACCCGCCGTCGTCAATCATCTACGACGGACGCCTATCCCTAACTTCATGTAGCGTCCTCACGCATTGTAGGACTCCTACGCCACAGCGCTTCCGAGATGGTCACCGTCGACATGTCCAAGACTCGTCAACAAATCTCCAAACGGAAGCGAAGAATCCGCCGGTCACAACGGCGTCGTCTACAAAAGGCGCATCGACAGCAACAAGCGCAACTTCTGGCAGCTGGCGCCGCCAAGAAGGCACGCCAACAAGCCGTACAAAACTGGCTTGAAGAAGAGAAGCGACGCGATAGACAACGTCAGAATGGCATCGTTTCTCCGTCTACACCGCGCGTACGATTTGCAGACAATGTCTCTGTCACTGAGATTCCAACTGTTCCGACGCATAGCTTGCCCAAACCGGTGTCATCGCCCACTGGCGTTCGACTTGTGCGCGAGGGTGCTGATCAGCCCATGGCAGGAGTCGCACTGATGAGAGGTGCCAATGGACTTTGTTTTTCTGTGCTTTACGCTGACGAGGATGGTTATGATGAGGACGATGATCCGGACTTCGTGCCCAATGCGCTGTCGGATGAAATTGGTATTGGCCTGTCTCTGCCCACCAGACCGAGACGTCGGATCGTTCCTCAGTCTGTCCCTATCTCAACTCCTTCAGCTTCTGCCAAACCTGCCAACCCCGACACAAGTCATTCACCCAATGCTTCCCCCACGACGTCTTCACCCCCTCATCACAAAAAGTCTGCACAGTCAACAAAGCCACCTAACAACGCGTCATCACCCAAACTCAATGGTATCGCAAAGTCTTCGAAGAGAAAAAGGACCCATTCTCAAATGCTCTCCGCTCAACACTCAGCCTCTCCAGATGCTTCTCCAAATGCTTCACCAAACGCTTCGCCAAAAGCTTCGCCAAGCGATTCCCCCGACCCCGCCGAAACCAAGACCTCCCCTGCAAAGCCTTCAGACTCCCCCAGACGTCGCAAGAAGAAGAAGCGAAAGCTTATACATGCCGGTCAAAGCCCCGAACAAAATGGCCATCACCAGCCGAAATCGCCCGCGTCCGCTGTACGCCAATCTCACAACGATACAAACTCAAACTCACCGCAGCCAAGCTTCACCTCCGTCAAAGGTGAAGCCAACAAACAGAACGGCGAATTGGTGAACGGCGACTACGACGACTCAGAAATTGACGCCATGTTCGGTGAAATGGTGCAGCGCAAGGCCCAAATCAGGTCTGAGCAACGTAGTCGGAAAAAAGCGGACAGACCCAATGGTGAGAAGCCTGTCAGTGACGGCCATAAGGGGAAGTCAAAGAGGAAAAGCCCTACAAGATACACTGAAGAGGGTTTCCGGATTATGAGCTATGATGAGCTCAAAGCAGATCAGCCCGCCGGCTTAAACGGCGAGTGCCCCTTCGATTGTTCGTGCTGCTTTTGATTTTGGGTCGAGAGCTTTGAGGGAAAGCGCTTTTACCAACCTTGACCTCTGTGAGTGTCAAGGGAACTTTTCGAAAGGTGCTGTATCATTAAAGCAGGCATCCCATGCTTGCTGCACAGCTAATTTTGTCTATGAGCATAGTTTGATCGTTAGTCTTCTGCCTCCTTTTCAATTCGTGATCGAATATCATGTTTAAATACAACTTACCGCCACTCCTTGACAAAAAGGATTAAGCGACACCGAAAGCTCGGCCCGACGCTTGACGCACCGTTGAAACTGTTTTGCAAAACCAAGGTTTCGTCGCAGAAATACCTCACGCCCGAAATTGCAGTCACCTGAAAGTGCAGCGGCACGAATCTCACTGCAGGCATGATGCACACAGTTTGCCCAATCTATCTTTGCTCTGCATTGATCAAAAGCGTGAACTGCCTCGTGTACTAGGGTGTTTGAGGTGTGCTCCTGCGTTGTGAGATGGTTCGAACATAGAAGGATGCCACCGTCATCTTGAAAGCCGCCGGCTAATTGTCCATCGCATCTTCTGCATATCACTCTTTCGGGACTGAGCTCGCAGCCTCCTCGTTTCAAATGCTTGAACATGAAGCGAACTGATGGGTGACTGCCACGGTGTGGTTAGTGTGGTTTGTTTGTTAGACTTAGGAGTAAACTTTAAGCATTCGTAAATACCTTTTGAACGCTTCATCTCTGAATTTTTGGCATCGAGCCATCTCTGCTTCCTCTGAGAGACCCATAGCACTGTTATAGCGTTGCGTAGAGCAAAGCGTTTGCCAAGTCCAAAACCGTGACGCAGTAGAGAGAGAAAACGACGGAAACTATCGGATCTTCGACAGTTCGGAACGGCCTTGTTCCGACGTCGAGACTCTGCTCGTATGACTTTACCGCAAGGTAGAAGTTACCAAGGGTAAACAATGGAGATGGCGAAGGCGTGACTTGAATCTATCGTAACGCAGGTGGAACCGCTGACCGGTTGGCAGGGAAGCGAGTTGTGGTGGTCCAAGGGGATCAGTGTATCACAACGTGCAACACGTGTTCTCATTGTAGTTTGCACCCAATAAGAAGCATGGACAGAATAATATTTTAATATTATTACGAAGGGTACCTTCGTACCAATCATTGATACAAAGAGAGTACACAGAAAACGAGGAACTTGTGGAACCAGTGCGAAGATACATGCGGCTTCCTCGAAGGATCACGCACTGATGTGGTTCATTCGAGGAAGTGCCATTTGAATTGACCGAAAGCCCTGTTCTATGTAAACCAAAACGTGGCAAAAGCAGAAAACTAAGTAGTCAGAGCGAAGATATAAAAGCTGTGGGAAAGTAATCTGAAAACTTCAAAACCATTGACTTAACGAAGATGAAGTGTTCTGTGTTCCTCTTCGATAGTGCACTGTACAGGGAAACATTTCACTATTAGAACTCATGTGTGGTTTTGGCTTGTTTTCTTCGAAAAAAGAGCTTTGTGTATTCATCTGTTGCACCATCTTGAAAGTAGCACATCGTAGTTTTCGATTTTGTGGTGCATGATAATGATTATGATCATCATTGTTTGTTACGCTAGAGTACCGTATAACAAACAGTGAGTGTCATGCAGCGGGACACAAAAGCCTTTTAGTAGCCCTTGAATCATGTTCTAGTTCTACACTCAACTTTTCGTAGCGTGAGCAGGACACCTTCCGCCTAAGACCAATCATACATATCTAGCTTTCCTGAAAGCTTTCAGGCCCCAAAACTTGCCAGCAGGTGCAAAGTAACTGACGTAACGTTATGATGCGATGATTGATAATGTTCTAAACTGTATTCAAAGAAAGGGATGATGTCTAAGCCTGGCAGGACTGACAAGCCGTAAGACACAATATGCTTCGAAACTCCCAATGGTGCTTTGTTACATCATGTTTCCCTCTAGCAGGTCACCCTGGCAGATTTGGCGACAAAAAGATCATCATGATGATGATGATGATTACGACAAATGCGAGCACGGCTGGTGTCCTACGCATGTCCTACTGTAATGCGGCAGTGCACACGCCATCGACATCAACTTACACAACGAGAAAAGAATGACGTGCACAGCGTCCTTGCTGTCGACCAGCACTGATCAGTTTGCATGCCTCGAAATGGTTGGCGCTCCACCTACCCCCCCGTCTATGGCAACAATTCAGCAAGTCCCCGCCAGAGGCTTCAAGTGTCTTCGCCTTATAATCGTCAGCGTCGCTGTCTACCGCAACGCGCTTTGCTTCGCGAGTTCTTGTTCACGTTATAATCGTTTCGTCGAAAAGGGTGTATTGCTGTTGCAGAGTCTAATCTCTTCAAGCACTCGTCAAGTCGAGAGCATCAAGTCGAGAGCACAACACTCCACGCCATGTTACGTTTCGCAAAACTCCGTCGCGGCGGAAGTTCCGACGTGCAACTGCCACCTTTCGAGCCTGAATCCCATGCGCCAGTGCACGCACCAGCGCAAGCGAACCCTCCTGCACAAGATGGAAAGCGTTCAATCGAAGTCTCTGGTGCAAAAAAGTCCCTTCGGTCATTGTTCAAACAAAGACCTCGACAGTCTCGAAAACAATCTGCCGATGAGGTTTCCGTACCGTCCAGTATCAATTCCACATCACCGCCTTCAGCCTCCGCCTCTCAAGTGCCAAGCGCCGAATACGCTGTTCCAGGGATGACCGCTGAAGAGAAACGAGCAAAAGAGGCGCGTCGTAAAGCGCGTCGTGCCGAGCGGGATCGAAGGGAGCGTGAATGGAATGAAGAAAACCGTGAGCGTCGTAACCAAAGCGTCATTACTGGGGTTTCGTTTGACCCTTTACCCCCACTTTCTGATTTCGACTCCGCTTCAGAAGACGAGCGCGAAATGCCATCAACGCAGGCGCGGCCCAATGATTTTGATCGACGAAAGTCTACTACAGGCTCACTGACGGCTTCGCAAGAAGCGCCACATCTCGATATTGCAGCTGCCACAATACCGAAAAGTCAGAACGATGATGCGAAACTAGCAGAGATGTTTGGAGCTCAAGCGCTTACCGTTGCTCCCCAGTTTGTTAAACCGTCAACAATGCCTTCAGCACCTCCCGAGGACAGCAACTCCGAATACGTCTCTCCGGGTTCAAATGCCACGCCAAGACAAGACCAGACCACTTTCCCCAAGGCGAGTGATTTGATACGGCCTGCAAAGCAGCCGGCTCCTATCGGTTGGGGTAATACATACGATACCATGCCCTCCCAGCCACTGTATGGCACACCTGCTCATCTGGTCCAACGCGGGCCAACAGCTATTGAACCGGCTTTAGCGGATAAGATAAGTCGTGGGCGTGAGCTGGCACTACTGGCGATAGAGCAAGAAGAGCAAGGAAACATGGGTGCAGCCGAAGCAGGCTATATGAAGGCATTGGCTCTTCTTGTTCCAGCTTCAAAAGAGCTTGACATTGGATCCGAGCTTAGCCGAAATGCGCGCAATGTAATGAAGGCCAAAGTGCAACGTGAAGCTTCCGCGATGCTTGATAGATGCGAGGAGTTGAGTAAGTTCCTCAAGGCTGCAGCACCTACGGTACCAACTAATGTACCCGACATGCCAAAGATAGGAAATCGGTCGTCTCGATCAAGAGGGCCACATGCTCCCAGTACGCTTCGGAAAACGCGAACGAAGTTAGACGAAGACCCTATCTCTCCGGATTCTGCAGTATTACCCCCACGAGTCAAGACGAAGAAGTCCGTGGTTAAGCCTCAGGTATACATACCACCTCCACCTCCTCCATCATTCAAGGACAATCCACGAGAGCTTTTCCAACGAATCGAGGACCGCAAGGATGTGCTTTCGGCTGCCTCTGTCGCAGTCCCTCCAGCGTCTGATACACTGACCAAAGAAAGGAAACCCACACTTCCCTTGACACGGGAAACACATGCGAAATGTTTCATGTGCAATGAAACCGCCCATCTGAGCGCCCCATGTGATCACAAGTTCTGTTCGGCGTGTGGTAATCAAGCCGTCTCTGTCTTCGGGACGTGCCCTGTACCAGGATGCACAACACAGCTTTCCACGGAATCTTTCACTCACATTTTACCCTAGAACATGCCTCGCCGTGGCATTCGGAGTTAAGTGAAACACTAAGGGACCAAATGTTTAGTTCCATTGTTTTGCTTAGTCTTAGTGATAGACGCAGACTTCGGCACAACCTGCGCCAATCTCACGTCATGCGGATGACCTACGATAAACTAACAATTAAGTCAATTACCATCCTGCACAGAAAATAAAAAGTTAGAGAACGACACACATTCTACAATTTTGAATGAGCTTTGAAACTCGAAGGCCAATGGTACTTTTGTTGTGACATCGTCTGTTGTGTAACTTCGTCGAAACGTTTGACAATATTGTAGAAGAAATCACGACGCTGCTTTGCATATTTCTGGAACCCGGGCTGGCTCGCATTCATCCCTATTCCACTTAGTTCGGTGTCTATTCTGTCCATTAAGGGTGAGTTCGGTTTGCTGAACTTCCGAGCGAAAAAGCTTGTTGTTGAGTCCAAATCACTCCAGAAGGCATATGGAGAATCTCCTTTATCAAGCACGTAAGGATGCTGCCCAGACCTTCGACCATTGTGATACCATGCAACTTTTCTAAACGAGTCTTGAACGATGGTCTGGCGCCATACGGGATGATTGTATAAAACGTCCATAAAGTAGTGCTCTGGAACGGAAACGACATGCATATGATACACTAACATTCTCTTCGCAAAAGCGCTGCGTATCAGGAACTTGACAAACGGCCGAGACAATATAACCCATGCTTCTGCTTTTGTAAACACAAACGATCTGTAAGGCTCAATGGGATTTTCCTTGTGCCCTTTAATGTAGAACATATGGGCGTTGCGGGACTTTTTTCGGGCAATTGCTGGATCCCAGTGAAGCTTATTGATTCGGAAAGAGTATGGCTTCCACTCTTTTTTTGGGAAGAACGAAACGAAATTGAGGCGGCCAATTGGGGTTTGTGGTCTCGAAAGGAGTTGTGCTTGCTTCTCGACCGAAACAAGTGGGTAATCAGCACCACTTAGGTTGATAAAATACTGCCATGTTTGGTGTTTTTCCAGAGCAAGGGTCATGGCCGCTATGGTGTTTAACACCATGGTTATCGCTTTGTACGTGACCATCTCGCTTTCCATAATATGGACGTTCTTCGTGTACCGCTCGGTACTGTTCACCAGGTGTGCAAAAGCATTTCGCGACTGTAGGTCAACTTTCTCATCTATGTGAACTATGTATACGTTGTTTGGGTTGTGTATCCGCGTAAACAATCGCTCCAGTAAAGCAACTGAGTCATTCCCGACCTGAACAAAGTATGCGATCTGTACGGGGTCCTTGATCTCCTGTTGAGACTTGCTGCCGTGTACAAGAGACCATGCCGCATCATACTTCTTTTCACATGCCTGTAGAGAAAACGCGGAATCAGGATCATTCAGAGACGGTTCAAAAAAAGCAGAAGGCACTCGCACAGAATGAGAGGCATAGTGCTGAATCCTGCGACGCAAGAAGAGCGCGATGACGAAGAGCGCGCAGAAGACGACTACAAAGATTTGCCGGGTACCTCGATACATGAAACGGATGCTACTAGCCACGCGGCGAGTACGTCTGAAAAGGCCTCGCCGCTTGACAGAGCGAGATTTTGAGTGCGGGAGCAGGCGATCAGAAGCATCCATTTCTAACCAATCATTCGGATAGTGGCTCAAATGGACTTTGTTCGCCGTCGATGAGTTTGCACCCTTGTAGAGGGGCAGAGGTACTCCAAAACGTTTCGATGTCGAGCTGCAAGCGTTCCGTACGCTGGAAATGGTGGGTGAGAACCGGGACAAAGAGTTAGCACCTCGGCTGTTAGATGTATCTGCAAGCTTTAATGCCCGGTTTTGTTTACATATCCGTGGGACGAGTGCACGTGAATATATTCAGGCGCATCCATCACCGACTGTCGTCTGGCTTTCAGCGTCATCAGAATCAGCGAAGTCTTCGCGTTGCCCCGCAGGGAACAACAAAATTTGCACCCTTCGCACTGCTGCCGAGCAGCAGCACATTCAAGTCGTCAAGGGTACCATTGTACCCTTCGTACAGTACTACAGTACGAGTGCTCGCCAACTGCTCAGTGCCACCTCGATTTCTTCAGAACAAAATGTTTTGGAAATCAAAGAAATATTACCCTCAACTTGAGCTTTTCATCGTCTGATCGATCAAAAAGGGTTCTTTGTCGACACCTCTTCGGAACGGGGATTTCTTCTTTCAAGTAGATATCTTCGTAGAAGAGAATCTGCATACCTCTTGGTTTTCGGTGTGGTTCATCGAAGTGGAGACAAAATCTTATTGCGGCGATTCAATTCAGCATATAATCGTCCGTATCTCATTTGCTTCGGTTATGGACATTTCTCCAGCTTTCATCTCCCCACTTCCATTAGCATCGAGAAACAGCGCGATCCCATTCAGGAAATGCAGAACACTCAAAATGTCGCAACAGGCCCCACCTTCCATACAAGCCGAACCAGATCCTTCGACACATTCCACGTTGCGTGTTTCAGGAAAGAGTCTCGAACTATCCCATGTGAACATGGATACGCGCATCGTCCATGGCGGAGTGCACAAAGATGAGTGGACCACCGACCCGCTCAAGCGATCTGTCGTCAATCCACCAGTGTATCATGCATCCACAGTGACCTTTCCCAACGTAGCAGCACTTCGCTTTGCTGCCTCAGACTGGCCTTTCACCGGCATGTGGTACGGCCGGCACGGAAACCCCACTACTTTTGCTCTCGAGGAGGCTTTTTCAACTCTAGAAGGGGCCGATAATGCCTGTATTACTTCTTCAGGCGTTGCAGCTGTTAATGCAGCTTTACTAGCCTTTGTACAATCTGGAGATCATGTTCTAATCACAGATGCAGTCTATGATCCCACCAGATCGTTCTGTGACGTCTTCTTGAAGCGTTTCGGCGTTGATACTACATACTTTTCGCCAACCTCCTCTGTGGACCAAGTTCGTGAACTTATACGTCCAAATACAAAGATTATTCTCGTGGAATCTCCAGCAAGCCTTTCGTTTGAAGTGATGGACGTTCCAGCCATTGCAGAACTTGCTCATGCGCACAAGTTGAAGGTGCTTATCGACAATACGTGGGGTCCTACTCTTTTCTCACCTTTTGAGAATGGATGTGACGTATCTATTAACGCTGCTACCAAGTACATTGGAGGTCATTCGGATCTCATGATGGGTATAATCGCTGCGAAAGATCCAGACACATATCGAGCTGTGAAGAATTCAGTTGTACAACTGGGTTGTCCACCTGGTTCAGACGACGCCTACCTGGCATTACGCGGTCTCCGAACGTTGGGCGTTCGGCTCAGGCAGCACGAAGAAAGCGCACTAAAGATTGCCAAATGGCTCGAAGGCCGTCCCGAAGTTTTGCGTGTGATGCATCCAGCTCTAGAGAGCCATCCACAACATGAGCTGTTTAAACGACAGTTCAAGGGTTCCTCAGGGTTGTTCGGTTTTCAACTTAGAGAAGGTTTTTCACAGAATGCAATGGATGGCATGCTTGACGGCATGAAGTTACATGCCATGGGTTTCTCATGGGGTGGGTTTGAGAGTTTACTCATGCAAACTAACATAAACTCTTACAGAACAGTTGAGAAGTGGAGATATGGAGATGGGTATGGACAAACAATGCGAATCCATGTGGGACTTGAGGACGTCGGAGATCTCATTAGAGATCTTGACGAAGGTTTTGAAAGATTAAAAAGATTGAACACAGCGTAAACGTGCAGCGAGCACTGTGCCGTATGTTTAATGATCATGTTCGTGTTTCTTTGCCCTTTCCATTGTTAGAGCAATGTGAGGTGCAAAAGTTTTGTTACTATGCTATACGCAATACGCTCAACGGAACCCTAGAATTCATCATATTCTGCTGCAGATTCGGTCGAGCTCTTTAGCATGCAAAATGATCGGTATGGAATCCTTAGTAAGGTAGTAATAGTATAATACCAGTTTCCACACAGAGTAAAACCACACCTCGATCAACAGGAGTTAGATATAGCAAAGCCAATACGGGTAACGTGAGACAGCGCCTAATGAACTGAAGATTCCTGGAGTTAGAGAAAGAGAAACTACTTCATATCACGTAGAAGTTTGGAGTATTTGGGCTTTTCGCCGCTCGCACGAGGCTGACCACTTCTGGCAGCCGCTAGAATGGCCTCCAGTGATGTCGGAGAAGAGCCCACTGTTTGTTTCTTCGGCTTCTCAACGACACCTTCCACAGCTTTTGCTGCATCGACTGTAAACGCTTTCACTCGTTGATCTGGTTTCTTTTCAGTGGCGTTCTGTTCTTCGCTTTCAATTTCAGAAGCAAGAAAGATCTCAAGCGCTCGGTCGATTCTATCAGCTATGGCTTTGAGCTGGGTGCAAACACCAGTTATTTCCTGTTCCTTCGCCAGAATGGCTCGCTTCAAGTCGCGCACTTCATCGGAGTCTGTTGCTGCTATGTGTGGGACATATCTCTTTGGACGGGCTGCTTGTTCGGCTTCGGCAGACCGGGATGATAGTCTATTCTGGCTCGCTTCGCGGGCTGAGGCGGCTTCTTTTGATAATGGACCGCGCTTAGGATCTAGTCCACTTACGATACGTTCTTTCTTTGGCGGAGATGGAGGACGTACTCCTTCGAACTTGTTGAGCAACTCGCGTAAGCCAGATGTGGATCCTGGTGCTTTCATGGATGGTAATACATAGTGAACACTTTAAGTTAGTAGCCATCAGATTCATAACTTCAAATGCACATGTGACTAGGCGGCGCTCGAATTAACGTACCGTCCGCCATCGAGGAAGTGCGAGGGTTGTTCCCCTCGACTTAGTGTCCAATGAGTGCCGGGTAAGGCGTGTGTGTAAGATGGCGTTGATGAATATTTGCGGCTTTGACGGAACAAAGAGCGCTCTTTAATGTGGTGGAGTAGACAGTACTATGACGTTAACTTCAAAGGGCAGGTGTTTACTCCTCGCCCCGGGTCTTCTTGCAGATGCAGCTTGAACAGTGTCGCTTGCAGCGGTGGCCAAGGTGCGCATGTGCATCACACTGCATTGCACGTGCCGAAAGTGGGTATGACGGGAATGCTGATTTGGGTTCTGCAGGCCTTTGACTGTACACGTGGAGGAGTGGTCTTCGGAAGCTCGTCTTCCTCAACATCACGCACGTTTGCCCTGTGAAGGTGAATTGGGGTTCGTTGTCCAAGGGTAGTGTAATACTATGTTATACCTTTGTTGTGCAACGGTATCTCGTTTTACCGTTTTCCCGCCGTATATGTGGTAGGACACAAGTACGCATAAGAGCAGGCGTGGTTTGAAATGCTTCTATGCCAAAGAATAACGTGACTGTGGCTCCTGTCCCTTGCAAAGCACATCAAGAAACTTACACTGTCGTTGGTTTACGCTCAAGAGCTCATTAAAGAAAAGGTTCGTGAGTTCCTAAACAGGAGTAGATGAAGGCCGCATTCCCCTAGGGATCACGACCAAACACAACAGCAGAGCGACCAACCGTCATGCTAATAACATTATGAGTCATATAACTTCTCACAGACGAAGTTCATACTTTCTACATTTCTAACTATAGCGTGTTGTCCAATCTCCATCGCAGTCAAATACGAAGTACTCAGCGCCCTAGAGATCAGATACCATTGACTTAAGCTCACGAAGGTCTTTGTCCACCTCATTCATGCGTGAGCGAATCCTCTCAATCATGTCGTCAATGCTATTCTTCGATACACCATTTCCGCCCTTTGTTGCGCTCATTACCGAGCCAGTTCTCCGTGCTGCCGGAGCAACACTGCTCCTTGATTCCTGTTTATGCATACTTGCCATTCTTTCGAAATCTGTTTGCGCATTACATGAAATCACATTAGAACATTTCTCTCTCTTACACGAGAAACAGATTGCCGAAACTTACTCTTGACGATTTCCTCCGTATTCGTTCGTGAGAACGGTTTTTCCGACCCTGCTTTGGTAAGCCCTGGTTCCCGATTCATCTCAGAACCGGAAGACTTCACGACTGAGCTAGGAGAGGTGCTGTGGGAGCTGTTGTGACTCTTGGCGCTGTGAATCTTACCAGAACCGATTCTCTGCTCCCACATGTTCGCCATCTTTGCGGCCATATTCGTCTCATGCTTGTCAGCGTATTCGACTGGAGCAGAACGAGTTTGTTAGATGTCATTTGTTGCGACCTCTTGGAAAGCGTTAAGAACTAAAGCTTCATCCTGAAGCTTCCGAGATATCTCAAGAGACTTACCTTTCGTATTCTGCGAAGAATGAGACATTTTTGTAATGAGCAACTGTGTATGTTTCTTTGGATATCCTGTACCAGAGCAAAAGGATGAACTTTTAAGTGCTTCTTCTTCTTACAACAAAGTTCGGATCGTGGTGACGAAAGATACAAGGACCTTCACAAAGCAAACGGTTGTCGGGTTAAGGCTTGAAATGTTTGGTGCAAGGGGATAGATGTTTTGCAGAGCTGTTGGAGAGAGTAACCCACGTCATTACTTCAGTATTATCTTTGCTCGTATCGGTTGCATTTGTTCCCAAAGGAGAAACATGCCAGTAGCTGCGGACGGCTTGACACGTCAGATATCAAGTTTTCCAACCAGCAGCTCCGGCCGATATGTTCTATAAATTTTGCTCCATTCCCTCTCTCTCACCAGGCCAAGTAATACTCTCTTTTCCCGCTTCCTCATACACTGGATTGTTACTGTACTACCACCGAACGACGCAATCCTGCCACCATTTCCACCACCTTCTCCTCCGCATCACATTCTTGCAGCGCCTTTTGCCCTCTACTGCCGATACTCGAGGTCACCACTGATTGCCGCCCATGCTGATTTCCTCCGCAGGCCATCTCCGTTTTCTTCCACCATTGCTTCATACTGCCTACTAGACAGTGCCTAGACCACTGGTCACCAGTGACTGGTGGGAGCTGCTGGTCCCTGACTCCTGTGCCGCCCAGAGAGGCCCTGGAGCGCTCGTGTATACACAAGTCCTTCACCCTTTCAACGATTTATTACTCTGTTAAAACTCAATCGTGTTGTGTTTTCTTAGTCATTCACAAAGAAACTTCAAAACAAGTAGTTCACATCCACTTCTGATTCGGGCGTGGAAACTGTTTTGAGCAACCATTTCATTAATGCCGAGCGCATCGTTAACTTTGTAGCTCTGTAGCGTGTTTATCAGTACCCAAATAACGTTAACCCTGTCACGAGCTGTTACCAAGGAAGCTAATACATTCGCACCAAACTATGCCTTCGCAACGACTGCCTGTTTGTACAACAGAACAATGAGCATGTGCTAGAAAGTGGGTCGCGAGTAATGCTCATATGAAGAGAGAGAGAGAACGACTCAACAATGATGCGGCCCGCACCAGGTGTATTGCTTTGCTTCCGAGGGAGAGAGCAGCGGGTTCACAGAGTCAAAATATGAGCTACTATGGCATAAGAGGCAGAACACATCTCTTTAGAAGAAGAAGAGAAGATCGCCTTCGCGATTTTTACCATATTCTACTGGTTCATCAGCTGCAAATGGAGTGCTGTGAACCCATTGCTGACGAGGTGCGAATCAAGCGAATATGGTCTTTCGATTCATCCCTGAAAACATCCGAGGTGGTTTGGTAAACCTCGTACTTTCGCCCAAAGCGGTTTGCTTTGGCTTTTGGTTCAACATTTTGTCTTTCTCGAAATGCCCTGGAAGCGCAAAGACGCCAACCTGCAGTGTATCTAGCTCTCTCTCTGTCTGTTTTATGGCTAGACCAGTTCAGTTACTACATACTGCAGAGCGTTCTGTTCAAGAAAGGCTCTGCCGCGTGCGGCAAAGAACTCTGTGGCTGTTTTGGTTCGACAGTTTCCAAAAAAGTTCTTGGCCTTTCTGCAGAGAGAAAGCCTTATCTAGAGGCTTTACTACAGTCTAGTAATTGAAGGCTGTTGTCCAAAATAAAGAAGAAAGGCTCTCTCGCTAAGAAAACCAGCACCCTTTCGGGTACATTTGTACAGTGGTACTGTGGCTTTTATGTCTAATACGTTTTTCGAATGCACGGGGGTAAGAAGAAAGTGTTTTTCTTCGACTGGAAATTCATCAAGAACCTTCATGTTGCTTTTCGTTTTAAGGATCAACAAACACGGAAAAAGCTCGAAAGCATCCGACAAGCCTATGGCAGTCGTCAAGAAAATAAGTACGGTGATGAAGTGGATTAGCAAACCCCGACGTACTGTACGAGCAAATTAACGTACGTATTCCGTAAGAGAGAGAGAGAAGTGAATTAGCTTTCTGTAGAGGGTTCTCTTTTGGAACATATTCATGGTTACCTTTGGGCTACGAAAAAGGACACAACTTTGAATGGTACGAAACCGCCTCAAACATAGCTTTACACATCCTCCCAGAGGGTTCATACCTTTCTTGAAAAGGTAGTAAGAGGGTTACGTGGCCGCAACCTCAG
Source organism: Gracilaria caudata (assembly GCA_030374735.1). Taxonomy (NCBI): domain Eukaryota; phylum Rhodophyta; class Florideophyceae; order Gracilariales; family Gracilariaceae; genus Gracilaria; species Gracilaria caudata. The sequence continues at coordinate 23,992 of JASCIV010000173.1, forward strand.
TGACAGTCGGTGTTGACCTTGAGCCCACAATGCAGTTATAAGCCAAGGCGGGTTGGGCCTTCGACACGAAACTTAGGCCTTTGTCTCCACACCCGTTGATCCGAAACCCCCTGCACCCCTTTCGGTTTCGTCGAGTTCCTTAACTTCTTCAATACCTCCCATGCAGATCTTCTCAATGATTAACTGCGCAATACGATCTCCCACTTCGACCTTGAATTCCTCATCACCAAAATTGAACAAAACAACACCAACCTCTCCACGATAATCGGCGTCAATGACACCAGCACCGGTGTCAATAAATTTCTTAACGGCTAGGCCAGAGCGCGGTGCGACTCGACCATAACAGCCAGTCGGTACGGCGATTTTCAAGCCGGTCTTCGCCACTGCGCGACCTCGAGCCGGGATGACGATGGCCTCTGAGGCAGCAAGGTCATAGCCAGCCGACGTGGGAGAGCCACGCTTCGGAAGGGTGGCCTTCTCATGAACCCTGAGCACTTTGAGTGCAGGCTCAGTAGCATTTGAAGCTTGGAGACATTCGCGCTTGGAAGGCGTGTCGGCGGGTTTGGGCGACAGCTCTCGCTTGGCGGGCAGGACGGAATCGGCAGGAGCTGCTGGAGTAGGGGCGGCGGTGGCGGCGGCGGCGTTGGTAGTGGTGTCCTTCATGATTAGGTACGCGTTCGGGTGTGTGTATGTGTGAGGCTGACGAAGGGCTGCAGGCACGAGTTCCAGAATGTGGCTAGCGAACGGTCGTTGGGTTGGAACAAAGGTGAACGCGCGCCTTTTATACGGATCAAAGCAAAGGTTGTGGATCAAAGCGAAGGGTGGTCGCCCGCGTGGCATTACAAGGGTAGCTGTTTGGGTTTCGGTTGAAACCAATTTTGGCGCGAAAATCGCTCTGGCGCACTGGTGCTCAAGCTTCGTGCTCCGTGCTCCGCAAATCAACGGTCGGCGCCAGGAAAATCAAACGCAGCACAAGCGAAGGTCGGAACACTTCTAGATAACGCCGCTGAACGAACTGAGTTACAGTTATCTTCGACGCCTTTTCCGAGCGGAACCGCGAGAACGAGAAGAGCGTTTGTTCTGTCTCTCCTCATCTTCGACAATTTGATCCAGTTGCCGTTCCTTTTGAATTTCCTCCTCTTCAATGTCATCCCTGTGACTCCCTTTCGAAACTCTAGCTTTATACTTCCCATCACTGTTTCCCTTTGTAGATCGAACCACACGATCAGCCAAGTCTGCCAAACTAGAAAAGCCATTGCCTCCACTCTGCGCTCCAGTCAAAGCATCGTCCATCTCGCGACGCATTCGCTTCTTACTTTTCTTCGATTGCGTCAATCTGACAAAGTTATCTTCTTCGAATCGTTCTCTCTGTTGCTGTTCTCTCAACATTCGTTGTGCGGAAGGCGTGTGCAAGTTTTCGTTGTCAAATACTTCGTCAGGACGTCCTTGAATCGTTGCTAACATTTCTTGTACTTCCGAGCTTCGAATCGCACGCGCCTGATTTCGTTCCTTTTGTTTCTGCATGCGCTCCATGCGTTTTTCATTATCACCTTCATAAATCACCTCTGCGAAGCGTGGCGGTCTGTATGGTCGTTCCTCGTCGCTGGGTTCATCGTGTTCATCCTCATCCAGGACGACGGCGTCGGGGTCAGGTCGATGTCTGTCTGCTTCGTTCCCAGCGTCTTGAGATGCACTTCTGAGCAGCGAGTCAATCTGATATTGTAACTTCTTCTCCAGAGGTGCGACCTTAGTGAGAATGACCCAGTCCTCAATTAGTCGGTCCACAACAGGCTGCACGGGCTTTCCGAGGAGACGTGCAAGCGCGTATTGAACAATTGATGCGTTATAGTGCATAAGCGTAGCCGACTTCCCACGTAGAAGTGAGATGCCATTCTCGAGACCGTCAGCGTTTTCGGCGACTGATGTGACTTTCTGTACGTGATCCTTCGCACTATTGGCAAGCTCTTGGAGTTCGTTTATCGCTTCCAAAACTTCCATGCTGTTAGAAACTCCCAATAGCCCACAATGTAGTCCCGAGAACTTGGTCTTTTATGATTAGTCTTTCGTAACGTTACGGATGCGAGTGTATCTAGTAGAGGATATGTTAGCCTTCGCACATTAACCAAGATCCTGCCGAAAACCTCGAGTGCATTCGGCGGCGTGCCTGCGTTCTGACAAAAGCGTACAGATAACAATTGAATAATGTTAGGATTAAAATAATATTATAATGGAGTACACCTGTACTGTACAACGGCAGTGCTGTGCCGATTTGGGACGTGTGCCAGGCATCGTTGCTCTACAGGAGGCAAATCCGGACAGAGAGGGGTGTTGCTTGGTCAACCGCAAGTTTGCGGTTATCTTATTGCTTTCCTCGCGTCTCGCGTCTTCATGAAGATAGTGCTGGTGAATCTGTTGTATGTCCGCGCATGACAAATAGAGCTGATAGTTTGCAATACGTGTTCTGTCTGCGGCAGTTCTTAATTGCTCAGTTTAAGACGAGGTGGAACTCATCTCGCAGTCAGAGCGGAATTTGTGGGCGACACCCGAACATAGCTTCCAGAAATGATCACCTGAGGTTCAGCGAAAGTTGCTTGGATGGACTTCCGAAGGCTGCTCAAGGTTGCTAGCGTTTGCAAAACCTTCATGTAATTGGAAACATTAGGAAGGCGAAAACTGACGATAGATATAACCCACGTCATCAGATTGAAGAATTCGGTAAGATTTACAAGTCAGATCGAACAGCAGACCTCCAGCATTTGAAAGGTATGGGAGGCAACGCTTTGCGAGGCGGGTTCTTCAGCCCTAATTTTTTTTTGAGTCCTCAAACCGAATGAGAGAGGAGCTGCGATAATGGATGTGCGTTTATTAACTCGAAGGTCAGATTTTCGGATCTCATGGACTTCTGCAGCGGTCATTCGAAATGTATCATGGTAGCAGATAGGGCCAGTGAAACTGAGTTGCAAATCATTCGGGCAAAGAGAGAATAAAGGTGGCGTGGCCAAGCTAAATGCATCGGCTACTTCGTCAGTCTCGATACTAAACCTGCAAGCGCTCCAAGCAACGGTTTTATAAGAAATAGTATTCGATACCAAGCTTCGTTGCACAGTTGTTCCGGTTAGCGCAAGTCTAACTTCTTTGCTTCATGGTTATCGTCTACCACCAGCAAACGCAGCGGCAAGGAGTCCACCAACAACGGCAATACCCGAGACGATTGATATTCCGATGACTCCATCTTTGGTGATCTTATCCTCTACAATGTCCATAAGAGATATGGCTTGCCGACAGTTTGGAGCAATCTTGAGAAGCTTATCCAAACATTTCCTGCTTGATACGACATCATCCAGCCTGTAATAACCAAGAGCCATATAATACAAGCAATCCCGATCTGCATACCGATCCTCCAACAGACCTTGCATCATGATGACACCCTTTTTTATGTTTGCTCGCTAAACAAAAAATACAGCCGAAGAGAATGTCAGTAATATTTTATACAGCAAAGTAACCATAAAAGCTGCTTGCGCTCTGCCTCGCGTCTGCGTGAATGCGACTTGAGGATCTGTAGCGTACCTCTTTTGATCGGATAAGCGCCCACGCGTAATTGAACTTGGCTGTAGGATTTGGACGCGATTTCATACATTCTTTCATGTAGATTTCTTCGAATCTCTACGGACACGCGCACATTATGCTTTCGTTAGTTGCGAGATGCTCGATGCGAACAAGATTCGCAAATGGACCGCACTTACGTCAAGTTCGGCGCTGAGATCTACCTCTGCCAGGTCATCGTCAAGTTCAGTTCTTCTTATGGCGGTGCTGGACTGCGGGATAGGGGTCTGCACCGGAGGCAATGGCTGCGCCGGATGCTGTGCGGGCGGAGCGGAGACAGTTGGCGGTGGCGGGGGGGCACTGCCCCCGACGGTAGGCGGTGGGGGAGGTGCGGGTCTTCCAGACATTGTTGACAGGCTGATGCGAACGAAAGTAGGGCAGGTGGTATAACTCTTGCGTGCTCGCGGATGATGTGGTGATGGTGCCTGTCGTGGGTGACGTGCCGATGGAAGTGCGGAAAGAGAAGATGTGGAGATGGGTGATTGTGTCAAGCGGAGGGAAGTGGCGCTGGCGATGGTTCGGCAACGGCGCTCGACGCGAACGCTGGAGACGGTTCGGTCCAGCAGACAATTCGCTCCACTCCACCTGCGGCATGAGCAGCATCCACGCTGTGCGTTCGACTTGAAGTTCCGCAAATCTGTAAGGACATTTGCTTACACCAGAATTTATTGAAAACCTCGATAGAACCGTTTTCCGTAATGTCGACGGTGCCCGTGAAGTTCACGCCGCCGCCGTGAACTCGTTGATGTGGCAAACGAAAATAACGCTCCCGTGATTGCATTTTCCAGAAGCGGGAAGCAGTTGATATCTCCCTTTCTGTTCTGAGGACATAGGGGCTCTTCGTTGGGCGCCACCACCCCGCAGATAGTTCCTCAATATCTCAGCTCGCCTGTGCTTTGAAACGTCTTCCATGCAGTTCAATTGCGTTTAAACCGATATGGATGTCGATCTTATGATTCTTCAGGAAAGATGTCGGAAGGACCCGCTTTCCTACAGAGATGATTTTCTAACCCAACGCCGTCATTTTGATGCTCTTCTGTCCGCAGCCAATTTAAATCCATCTGGTCCCAATCCCCGCCTTGCGGAGGTTGCCTCGTTCATGAGCGCTGTTGCACACTGCTACGGTTCTGAGGGGAACAGAATAGCCACTGAAATAACCACCTTTCTTGGCGAATATGGTCAAGCTATGAATCCAGACTTGCGACGTTCGCTTGTTCGACTGTTATGCCTCCTACGAGCGAGAGGCGCTGCAGACCCCACCGCAGTCATTCCATTATTTTTTCGCCTTCTGTCGTGCAGTGATAAAGTGTTACGACGAATGGTTCACGGACACATCGTATCAGATATCAAGAAGATTCAGAACAGTGGCCATTCCAGTCGTAAGCAGTTGCAAACTTTTTTGTTTTCAATGGTGCAAGACCCCAGTGAAGTTCTGGTTAAGCGAAGTTTACACGTGCTGGTGGATTTGTTCCGAAAGCGAATATGGAATGATGCTAAATGTGCCAATATGATCGCAACTGCATGTTTCCATCAAGCCATTTCTGTATCTACCATTGCGTCGAGATTTATGCTCAACTCGGAAAGCAAGGAACATAGCCAAGATTCCGACGATGAATCAGACGATGAGAGTGCGGAGATGACGCGTACAACGAGGGATGGACACAAAGCCTCTGACATGTGGAAGGCTTACAATATGACCGGGAAAAAGTCGACGAAGCAGAAGAAGAAAATGGAGAGAATCATAAACAGAGCAACTCGACTAAAGAGTTCAGTGAATTGTAGAGCAATATCGGAGAAAAATCCTGGACATCCGCAACTGGAAGCCATGATGCTCATCAATGACCCGCAAGAGTTCGCAGAACGGCTTTTCAAAGATCTTCAGACGAGAAGGAAAAAGGAGACTTATGAGAACCGCCTTATCTTTATTAACTTGATATCTCGACTCGTTGGCACTCATGAACTTATTCTGTTTACCTTTTACCCTTTCTTGCAGAGATACCTGCAACCTGCTCAACCAGAAGTAACACGGGTTCTCGCTTATTTAACTCAAGCATGTCACGAGAAAGTTCCTGCCGACGTGCTTCATCCTATCCTAAGGGGTCTTGCGGATACGTTTGTTTCTGAGCGAAGTTCACCTCCCTCTGTAGCTGCTGGTATAAACACGATTCGGGCCATTTGTTCTCGTGTTCCGCTCGCTATATTGGACGAAGAGAATGAGTGCAAACCTGAACCGGAACAGGAAGCGGCATTGTTGGAAGATCTGGTACAGTACAAGACGAGCAAGGACAAAGGCATTATGATGGCGGCTAGATCCTTGATTGCTCTGTACAGAGAAGTGCATCCTGGTTTACTGCAAAAGAGGGACAGGGGTCGTGCCGGGGCTCAAGCCGTGCAGAAGGGAGAGGCCGTGCATGCTAGAGCATATGGGGAGCATAGGTACGCTACGGGAGTAGAAGGAATTGAACTTTTGAACGCCGCAGATTCTGACGAAGACGAAGGGGGCGAATCTGATGGGGAAATTGATGCTGGTATTGATGCGGGAGATGATAACGTGAAAAACAATGCGAAAAACGCCGCTGAAGATGGTGATGAGGGTGGTGCTGATAAGGACGAAAACCAACAGGTGAATACTGATGAAGAGTGTGAAGCCGATAGTGACGATGAAGAAAATGAAGGCGAAGAAGAGACAACAGAAGAGATAAATGTTGAAGGCGATGATGGTGATGGAATCGGCGACACGAAACGGTTGGACACCATGCAGGTTCTCTCAAACGAGGACTTTGAGAAGATCCGCGTTCGACGTGCTGCCAAGGCGCTTGGGCAAAGCGTGAGAGAGCTTAATACAGGGAGAGTAGTGGATCCAGATGAAATTCAGGGACCCGTAAGACGGGAACGTCTCACGCACGAGGAACGCATGGAGAGCATTTTGAAAGGAAGGGAAGGACGGGAAAAATTCGGAAGAAAGAACGGTAAAGGCGGCGGTACAAGTAACAAACAAAAACTGAAGAAGAAGTCCAATGCAATGGTGATACATAAACGAAGAAAACGAAACAAGCAAATGTCTCGAAGAGATAAACAGATTGCGAAGCGAAGGAAGAGAGACTACCGGTGAAGGGCGCGGGTTGATGACGAGTGTAGGTGTGATACGGTGTTTTTGTTGTAAAGAGTCTATTCGAATATTACGTTTGCTAGCTGGATATAATTGCGTTTTAGACGATGCGTGATCTCAACCTTAACTGAGTTAATGGCTGCGCCCGAACCTGTCATCTTGAGTCTTGCAGTGGGTACGGCCGAGTCAACGTGGAGAGAAACCAGTTCGATTGTACCGCCTGCGACGTTGAGGAATGGTCTGACTTCGTCAAGGGTCTTCTCAATACCTTCCTCGTTGAGAGGGGGCCCTTCAGGCTCCGCCTGGATCACCTGTTCAATTTCGGGGATTTTCTCGCGTAAACGTCGTTCAAGCCCCATCTTCATGGTCATAGTGCTCGACGGACACGAACCACATGCGCCTTCTAATTGAAGCTTCACAGTGGCTCCGTCGATATCGGCGATTGATACGTTTCCCCCATCGGACATTAGATAAGGTCGCATCTCATCAAGCACCTTCTCGACGTTTTCGTGCGTGAGTTCCAGGATTTCGGACGAATCGGATGGAGTGGACTCTGTGGGAACTGGCGAGATTTTTGGCTGCGCGTCAACCATGGTGGGCGGGCGGCGAGGGGTAAGGCGCGTGCGCGGGCGGACGGAGGTGTGGCATTGGTGCGGCGCGGATTGGAGGAACGTGGTGGCGGGCAGCGGGGCGACGAAGAAGGTTGCGGGATGCATATTGCTGTTGATTCAAAACGACGCAAACGACAGCAACGGCGACAAAAGGGCGAACTTCGCCGTCGACCCCGACTGAAATGCGAAGCGCAAGGTGGGGCAAGTTCAGTTGGGGCTTGCGCTTCGCGTCCAACGACCGTGCGAGCGGTTCAGCAGCGCGTGCGAAGAATGCAGGCAGTGGCATCGAAGGCACTGGTTGGGCAGCGCTCTCGCGAGGCGCATGCTCGCAACCGCCAGCTCCTCCCAAAACGCCTCCGGCTACCAACGTGTCACAGCGGCTACCGAACCTGGACAGCGAGGCGTGTGTCGCACACGCGCACGGTGTTTGATCTTTCATGATCCGAAGTGCACGCGAGCTGTGACGAAAGATACACGGCCACGTGGGCTGTCACTTCGGTCTGTGAAGCGGTGCAGGGCGGCACTGTTTGCGTGCTGCGCCGCTACTTTGCCTGCCGAGCGCCGCGTTGAGCCTAACAGTTGCCGCCACGCTTGTCCTTCTGCTTGTAGAGTGCGTGGAGGCGCCCCCCATCTAAGAGTGCGACGAGCCGTGTTTGAGACGTCCTCCTTCAGTCGCCGGTTTGCTTTTGGAGACGACGCACGCGTCTTCTTGTTTGTGCACGCAGAGGGATGCAAGTAAACATGTCTTCGAGAGGCGCGCGCCCTGACCTCACGCATGTGTTGTACATTGAGAGCGCTCTAGCTTCCCTTGAAAGCACGATACGCCGTGGGATTGCTCCAGACTCTCTTGCGAAGTTCCACCCGTTGGAGAAGTTGGCTGACCTTTACTTGGAGCGCCCCGCAGGTCATCGGCTGGATAATATTGATCGTGCTTTGGCGTCGTATGCGCTTGCTTCGAGGACTGCCGCATGCGCGTTGCAACCGTCTGCTGACCTCAATCGTGCGAGATTGTCGGCAAAGCTGGCAAAGTGTTGGTACTTGAGGTGGCAGTATGTTTCTCACCATTGTGCGGATATGCCGCTTGTGAAACGTGCACACTTGAGGGCTGCCGCAGATGCGATTGATATTGCTTTGCAGCGTTATGATGATTGTCGTGATTGGGAGCATGATGCCGATCAATGTGTCGTCTATAAACACGCGTTGTTGTGTAAGGGTTTCATATATCATGCTATGTGTACCAACATGGATCTTCAAACATTTTGTGACGTTCAGTCTGATGACGTTGATCTTCAAGACAAGCAGAATCTTTGGCGGCGTATGTATGTTAACAGTTGTATCCAATCTTTGGAAAAAGCTCTCTTGTCTCGAGCCCCAGGACAGCCATGCGACCCACCTCAATCCAATCAAAGCGAAACGAAGCCCCCTTATGTGAACAAATCCCAAGTTACTTGTAATTCATCTGTACAAAAATGTATTCAACTTGACGTCCATAACGCCACAAAGGCACGCGCTATTATATGTCTTGCCCGGGCGTATGTCGATGTATCAAACACCGCTTCCGAAAAGGTGTCCAGTGCACTCAACCTGTTGGGAGGCGTAGAAGGGATGTTGGAAGATGTCGACGTGAACAAACACCATGACGGATTTGTTGTCAAGGAAGATGATTTGCAACGCATGAAAGAAGACTCCAAGTGTCTTCAGCGCTTGCTTAAGCAGAATCGTCCCGCTGCCTCTGAGGGTGGCTGTATCATATCGTAGCACGTATTCTGCTCACTACATGTATGAAGTGAATCGCTCTTTGTTTGTATAACCAACCTTGCAGCGGAAGCATTCGTGTTTCACAGTTCCAGGGATTGTATTGCTTTGCAGATGCTTCTTTCTCACGCATTCAGGTTTGTCTCGATGTTTTCTTGCATATCTTTTGCTGGTTTCCCTTGTCGTTTTTACTTACATTCACATGCAATTCCCTTCCTTTCTGTGGCTTCTACACACGTAGGCGCTAATTCGTAGACAGCAGTCGGTGTTAGCCTACTGTGCCTCGGATATGAATATGCCATTGTTAACAACGCTCAACGTTTTCCATCGTATTGAAGCCCACATGCCGGACTTACTGGCTGTCATCGGTCGTACAGATTAACGATTGTCGTCTAGACCAGCACCCATCGCCATCTTAGAGTCGCATTATCGCTGAAGGTACTTTGCAATGCTCATCTTCCTCTAACTGTTTGCTACAAGTGGAACGTTAATCCGTTATAACGGACATGCACTTTCTTTCCTGGCTCTAGATAGGGAGCATCGCGTGGCATCTATGCTATCCACGATGTTGGCTGAAGACCGCGTCCGCCATGTACGTCTGTCTCCACGATTCGCATATTCATACGACAGCGAACGAATCCCGGGAGACGTCCATACGTACCGAACGAGCGCTCAGAATCAGCAAAGTGAACACGTTCTCCTCGACAGCAAAATGAAGACATGCTTGTTACGTGTTCCACGATGAGCGCTTTGGGTCAACTAACGGCTGCGTTACGTCTAGATCAAGTGATGCACTGGAACCTCGATTGATATTTAGAAAGCCTAGATGCTTGCGTGAGATTAGAATCGTAAAGGGATCCATGGCTGCACTTCACGGTTAGGTATAGAATCCACCTTTGCTCTTTCTTCTGGTAAAACCATGCGGTGTATCTACCGAATTCTCCTCGTCTGCTCGTGGCATACGACTGAAGATTGCATGATATGAAGTCCAAGTTGTGGGCCACCAAGAAGTCAATTCCGCTAGAGAAGCCAGGCAGAGGTTACGACTCAAGTGCAGTCCTATGCTCCAAAGACCATATTATCGACTGCGGTGAAGTAGCGTCGTGTGCACACATCACGTTGAAATGCTCCTCATCTCATCCCGAAGTGCAAGGGTAAGTCACTTCGAGTCATGCTAGTACTTTTTTCTTCTTGAGATCGATCTAGAATCTCCAGTGCCGAATGTCTTGACTTTCTTTCCGACCCTATTTCCTTTTCTCTTCTTCTTTTTATGAGCACGTAAGCCTAATTTCCTTTTTGTTGCTCGGGAACGTGGATTCGGTATACTCTGGAAGTTATCTTTTGTAGAAACCCAACGGAACAGTCTCAATATAGCGCTCTGTTTTCGAGGTGGTTATTAGGCTGCACCTACCTTCGAATGTGTTCGCGTCACTCGAATCGAATGATGCATAGAACCAAGCCACAGATTGTTACGTACAACAATGAGTATCTACTACAGTCCTCGTCATAAGTATACGAACGGCGGCAAAACAAGCCTCCATGTAGAGCACAGAGTAGTTTTGGAATAAATAGACAGTACAGTAAAGTCTACCTCATTTTGAAATAATGCGCTGCAATCTCAAGACAAAATAACGCGCCGCGCCTACAATGCATCCATTTCAAAATAAAGGGTGTTAGCACGCGTGTACGGGTGTACAGCACCCGCGGCAGGCAACAATAAAGACCATGCGACGACGGAGTGCGGACAATGTTCCGCCC
>JASCIV010000174.1:0-34707 GCA_030374735.1 Gracilaria caudata
ACACATCGTCACGACTCATATCGATACACTACGGGTACTTCCGTTACACACGGTCGAGTTCTAGAACTTCGTCGCTCGCAAGGCGACACCCACTCTCAGTGGTTATTCAGTGGTCATCCTACACTGCTGCCGAGAAGTAAGCCATTACTGGAATACCACAATGAATGTGAAGAAGAATTTCTATTACGATTAAAATATCTTGTAATATGCCAATATGCGCGCTGCACCAAAGAAGGAGACTAGCTCTATGTAATCCGTGAAAAGATAAACGTTTTAGAATCAAAAAAGAAATTAAATCGCTTTATTATTGAAGAAAGCGAAGGACAGCTCCACATTTTGTACCCAAAACTTTATCCTAACAGAGCGGGACCAGCTCCTCCAGTATAAGAGATTAATCAATGAACCAAGATGGGATGCTACAAACTCTTAATCATGTTTTCAAACCTATGAACTCCGTAACTTGAGATTTGCAGGAAAAACAATGTAATTCTTTCTTACAGCTTCGAAGACCATAACGAACGAAAAAATTATTATCTATAGTTTGCTACATATATTTTTTGGGTTTTTTAATTACATGGTCCAACGTTTACTGAAGAAGGTAAAGCAATGGATTGGAGCTCTTGATATCCACCAGACTAGCCCTGAAGCCCGTAGCTGCACGTACGCGTACGTTCACAGTCGTAGCTCTGACTATTACCAAGAATTCATTATATACCTATCATTGTACAAAATATAGGTTATCCCGCTACTGCGCTACAAATTGTTACAGAGATGCTCTAAGGGTGCACAATAACCGGAATACTCCTCTGTACCCTCGTGGAACTTTTCAAAAATTTTCACATTATATTGAATCGAAAATTTCTGCCAAATCGAAGATTTGGGTCTTTGAACAGGCTCGCGAGGTCTTCAACCTACACGGTCCAAAGGTACCGTCGCACAAGGAACCGAATGTACATGTGAATAGCCAAAGCTGAAGGGCGAACAAAATTGTGGGAAATTGTGTTGGTATGATCATCTACGAGTCACCAGCTAAGAAATCGAAACCGCTCTTTGGTTGTTCAACAGTTCGCTTTGTCCTCTCACTCTGGCAGACTCGTTAGCATTGCTCTGACCTTTGCTCGCTTTCCGCGCAATCATTCAATATCGTTGCCTCCGTTCCCACGTAATTTCCGCATTTCCTCATCTTCGCTGTCGCTCTTCCCTGTACAGTCTGGCAGAACACGATCGCTACTTCCCCTTCTCTTGCGCCCCGAACATTAGTTGAGACAGCGTCATTGTGGCGCATTCTGTTGTGCAAAACGACCATCTTACGATACTGCTTTTCTGTGTGACGTTCATTGCCAGTTGGATCAATATTTTCAGTGCATCTGCACTATCTGCTCTCTTGTGCTTGTAGATTGCTTAGATTGGTGTTCCCCGCTTGATGGTCGACTATGCACCACCTTGGGACGCTCTTCCTCGGGACGCTCTGCAAGTTCCTCAAGATATGCCTATTGAGCAGGTAAGTTTCACCATCTGCGTTCGCGCTGTGACGTGCTATCATGTTTCTGTGTGTGTCGCTGTCTATGGTTGGCCCTCTTCTCCCCCCCTCCCCACCCCTTGTACATGATGCCATACTGGTATGTCGCTTAGTGCGTAACCAGTATATAGGAAACCCCATATAGCCAAAGGAAAAGCTCTGCGTGCTAAGTTTTCAGTGTTACTGGGACAAGGAAGGCCACCTCCCATTTTTTCCTGCTGAGGAAGGTGCCGGCAGGACTTCTGGTGCACTTCACATGCTGTTGGTTTTCCTTCAAAAGCATCAGAGTCACCGGGGCCAGCTGCTTGACTTTCTTTGCATCGAAATAACATTGCTTAGTTTCGTGACGACTAAACAACACAGTGCATGATAAGCATGCAAGGGACTGAAAGGTTGGCAGCTACGAAGGCTAACCCTTTCACGTTGAACCCTCGACACTCGACACACAGTATCCTGCACAAGCTAGCGCATCAAGAAAAAATCCGGTTACCAAAAATTTCGGCTTCCACATCTCTTCCAGAATATAGCTCGCTGACACTTGCTCTGTGTTTCTTGCCCGCTTCGCTCCTGTTTGCGTTTGATTTCACATACGTGGTACCTACGCGTTTCATCCAAATCCTTCCGCGTCGACATTCATTTTCGTCTCGTTTACGGCTTCTGTCAATCATTCGTATGGTAATGCGACCGTCTCAACATGCGTGTCTTTCGGGACAGGTTCGCAAGTCTGCGATTAACTATGCCCTGCTCTTAGATGAGAAACAAGAGGAACAGGTATTGAAGGATGCGTGTTTGGGTTTATGTCAGTTGTTTGGAGAAGGCATACAGAACGATAAGATTCAGGCCATTCTTGAAGCAAATGTCGTTCCGAGATTAGTTGGACTCTTACGATCTTCCAAATCTCGTCCTGTTCCAACTTCAGTTCAACTTGCAGCATTGCAAGTTCTAGGAAATGTGGCCTGTGGGGATGATCAGCAAACGCAGGTCGTCATTGACAGTGAAGCGTTGCCGTGTTTACGTGCTCTGTTGTCCTCTTCAGATCGACAGATTCGGAAAGAGGTTTGCTGGATTGTTTCTAACATTACGGAGTCATCACATCAAGTGCAGGATGTCCTCGACGCTGACATACTTCCGCCGTTGCTCAAGTTGCTGGACAACCAGGACGGGGCTTGTCGAGAGGACGCCACTTGGGTGCTGTTCAATTTATCCAGCAATCGTGTACCAGCCCAAATCTCATATCTAGCGGAAAAGAACGGCGTGCGGGCACTTTGCAACCTCCTAACCTGTCAGAAAGAACTCGATGTCTTGTGGAAAGGATGCGGCACAGTTGCTGCCGTAGCCTTGAAAGGGTTACGCAATATTCTTGTTAGTGGTCAACTTTCTGCTTCGTCGGATGCGAATGGTTACAACGAGATGGCTGCTCTAGTGGCAGAAGCACACGGTGTGGAGCGAATTGAAGCTTTAACAACTCATGCCGCTGCAGATGTACGAAACCGCGCACGATTGGTCTTGGAGCGAATGTTTGGGACTGAGCCGACAAGCTGTGATGTGCCCCATACGTTTCCTCCCTTAGCGGTTTCAACACGTCAACATTCAACATCATCACAGAGACCTTCGACAGCAGGACATTCTGGCTGCTCATGCGAGCCTCCACAGCACCAGATGCGACATCATCATACGCATTCCGCTCTTTCTTACCATCACGCGCACAGTGTGTACGATGTTAAGAAAAGCATAGGGTCTTCAAGCGGCCCCTCGTCAGCCGTATCGCGTATTTCGCCGGACCTAATAGAGCACAGTTTGGGTCAAGTGCATCGTGAAGCGGCTCTTGTTGAAGTTCCTGGGTCAACTTCCGGGTCTTCAACTGATTCAGACCCAGAGGATGATGATTCGGATTCCGATCTGATTCCCCCGCCTCCGGCGCCATGCTGTTGTTTGTTGTGTACGGACTTGTCCCCTCTTGCGGAACGTCGTCCACGCACGAAGGGGATTGTCGAAGACACAGACTCCTCAAAGACGAATGGGTCCACTGATGTTCATCTTGTTCGTTCCATTTGCAGTTTCTGTTCAGGCTGTGGACGTCTTGGTGACGGTCGGGCTGGCTTGGCTGCTAAACTGGGCCGAGCTGTTCGCTTGGGACACTCTCACTGCTTGGCGGTTTTGCTCTCGAAGATGAACTGGAGTCAAAGAGCAGCAGCGACTGAGGCACCTGCCCTTCTACACCCAGGGGGGGGACCATCCGATTTGGGTTCTGGGAGTAGTCTTCCTGCAGTAGTTTTGGCGGCTCAATTGGGGAAGCCAACATGTCTAGAACTGTTGCTTAGGCGTTGTCGTCCAGACCTTGATGTCACACATGGAAAGAGGCGTCTCACTGCGCTTGCATGGGCAGCCCACAAAGGGTACTTGCGTTGCTGCCAACTGCTCATAGAAAGCGGGGCGAAGCCTTGGACTAAATGCGGAGACGATGTAACTGCGCTGCACCTTGCAGCTTCTGGTGGAGGGCATACGGCAATCTGCCGATTGCTCTTGGAGAACAAAGCTCCGGTCAACGCAAGGTCTTCGAAAATGCAAACACCCCTCTGTCTTGCTTCTCAAAAAGGGGTATCGAATGTCGTGCAGCTCTTACTGGAGCATGGTGCGGACCCTAATAATGAAGATGAAGGGAAATATACTCCTTTGCATCTTGCGGCGTCAAATGGTTATTCCCAAACCGTTGAAATATTGCTCCATTATGGAGCTCACGTCGACGCAACTACAAGAAATGAAGTAACCCCATTGCACTATGCTGTTCAAGGTGGACATTCTACTGTTGTGAAAGCACTCATTACTGCAGGGGCAGAAGTGAACTGCAACAAGAAACCACTGTTGCTCATTGCAGCAGACGACGGAAAAAGGGATATTGTCAACTTGCTTCTAGACGCGGAAGCTTCAGTTGACTGCCGGGCAAACATTAGGGCAATGTTGAATAAGGACACTGAGATTTGCGATTACCTAACCCCACTTCATCTGGCTTCCTCGAAGAATCATCATGATGTTGTACAAGTTCTGTTGAACCGCGGCGCAAATGTGAACGAACTCACTTCGAAATATGGCTGGTCAGCACTTGACTTCGCTGTTTTGAACGCCCATTCGGAAAGTGCAGTTATTTTGCTGCACCACAATGCCATCGTTGCTGAAACTTGTAAGAGCATTGGGAGGAGCAACTGGACTCTGGTGCAGCATGCTGCTAGCAATGGGGCTAAGGATGTAGTTCGCCTTCTGATTCGGAGACTTATGGAACAGCGTGCAGCTCTGATCTCACCTGAAGACATAGAATCGTGTTCCACTGCTCAGCCAACGCCACCACCAATCAGCGACACAGCCCCCCTTGGGGATATATCGACGACAAATGGGTTGATGAATACCTCTTACATCATGAGCGACAGCGTGCACACCTGCAGTGCATGCTCAAAACTAAGGCAATCTCCTAGTATGACAATGCCAAGCAATGACATTTACTCCAATGCAGATATCGGTACTCGAGGGCAGCCTCGCTATGACCCTGAAGCTCTGGAAAGAAGTGACAGTTTTAGGAATCCTGTGTACAGCAGTAAAACTGCCAGCAACGAAGGTAGGTGCCATCAATCGCCGCGAAGAAGGGTGGCTAGGGACGACCGACAGAACACCTTGCGTGCGAGGGAGATCAAGAAGCGAGAGGCCGAAGCTCGCGAAGCTCGAGGTCGTCTCGAAGAAGCGATATCTCAGCGATCTGTTTCTAAGCTAACCGAAGCCATTTCGCACGTAAGTAGACTTGTCCTCCATCTTGCAGCAAGTGTTGGAAGCGACAGCACTAATGGTCGTTCCGAAAAGTCAGAACCGGGAGATTATGCGGATGACTCGCACAGTCATTCTGGGCATGCCCATTCTCCGAATCAGAAAAACTCTTCCAAGTCCTCAGGTGCCTCTTTGGTCCCAGCGCCGTTAGCGATGGAAGTAGGCCTTGGGAATGAGGTTAGGAAAGCGCGAAGGATTCTGGCAAGCCTACAGGCGGAGGAGAAACGGGTTCGGGAAGAAAGAGAAAAGGAAGCCATGGACTCGAAACGTGATAACACGCAGCAAACAGTGAAGAAAGCTATCACTACCGCACTCGACGGGGGTGATCCTCGTTCACTGTCACGTGCGATGAACCGTGCGATCCGGACAATATTGGACAAGGATGATCCAGTCATTACGGAAGCGTCATCTATATTGTCTCTCTTATCTAAGTTGGAGAAGCAGAGTCACGCTATTCGAACCGCACTGAGTGCTGAGGATTTGGAGATCTTGACCGAATCCTTATCTGAAGCAAAAACTCTTGTTGAACAAGTACAAAACCGCGGCGGAATGGGCGCTACGACTCGCGTGTTTAACGGTAAAGATCCGTCAAAGACTTTGGCAGAGGCAGAGCTTGCCTTAGCCCGTTTGCGGGAAAAGCGAATGCTCGAAGAAGTTCAACAGCACGAAGCTCTCTGCAGAGAGCAGAAAGCGAATGATGAGCTCTCCAGTGCGATGAAGTCTGACGACATTGTCAAGCTTGAGGCGGCTCTAACCCAAGCCCATGAGTCTTTGACATCGAAGGATTCGAGTCTGGCAAGCACGATTGAGACCGCCAAGAAGGTGATGACAAAACGCTTAAAAGCGGAGAGACGGAAGTTAAGGCAAGCGAGCAATTCGAACGACCCCGTGAGAATCGAGAAAGCCGCCGCGGAGGCGCAGCAATATGGATTAAATGCTCTACGTCAGGACATTGAAACCGCAAAGGCTAACGCGAAGAAGCTAAGGGAGCAATCTGCTGCAGTGGAGGATCTCAAACAGGCTATTTCCCAATCTGACGTTGCGTGGTTAACTAATCTTCGGCTGAGGTTGAACTCGCTCGGAATGTTCAATGAAGCCGAAAAAGCCCGCTCTGAACTTGAAAGTTTGCAGCGAACAATTAGAGCACGTGCTCTTCTCCAAGCTGCGATACATGAATGTCAGGGATTATTGGAATTTGTAAAGCAACTATTCGAAGAGCCATGCCTTACTGAGCGAATTATGGGGAAGTTGGCGAATTGGGCTTGGCCGGATGTTCAACGTCTCCGTGATCTGTCTGACCGTGCACGACAATATGGTCCGTCTCAATATCTTTTATGCAAGTCAGCAGATGAAGTCTCCCAGAACTTATTAGAAATAGGTGTTCGAATTCTTGATGTTTGCACAAAAAGCAGTGACGCAAGAGCAATTGCTGCGATAATCGCCGGATATGAAGACACATTTGTGAGGGTATCTAGATCCAACGAGTTTCAAAACGAAGCGAATATGAAGGCTGTGGATGCAGCGAAGCAACATTTGGCTCACATACAGGCAATGGAACAAGCTTCCATCAAAGCTGAATCTGCACAGGTAAAGGTAGAGTACGCACTGGCGACCTCTCGAAGATCTGCTGCTCGAAATCGGCATTCCAGGAGTGGTGTGGCCGCGAGGTTAGGGAATCAGGAAGGAAGTTTAAGTTCCCCCGTACGCTCTTCACATGAGAATGGGAATGAGTTTCCTAATGTTCCACAAATGGAATCCCGTTCTTCTGCTTCTTCCGAGCTTGAGGTGGATGAAGTCCCAGAAGGAGAAACGATTTCAGCAGGTATTCCATCAAAAGGGCATACCCCAGTTATGCGAGCAGGAGATATATCTCGTACTGCTCTCGAAAGAAAAGGTCGAATAGAAGGACATCACAGCGACGATTCTCAGTTTCAAGACCCTTTCGAACTCTCGCCCATTGTTTCTGGGGGATGTTCCCATTTTTACCTGTTTAAAGAAGGCACAACCGTATGTTGTGCTCGCTGTGGGAATCACAGGAGCTCGAGCAACCCGGAATGGCTAGCTCGGGTGAAAAGGAGAGGAAGTAAAATTCCGCAGGATATGACTGTCGAGTTGCCAAGGGGAAAGGATGGCCTTTCGCTGTCACACCAAGGGCACGCGGCTCGATACCTGTCCCAAGGCAGCAATTCTCGAGATGTTGCAAAGCACAAGTCACCAAATTCTACGACCGTTCAGGCTGCCGTGCAAGGGTTTCTCCATGGATCTTTGTCTTTGGTAAGAGATTCCCCTCGACCAGCACCAATTCGGACAAATGCATCAACCACAGAAGCCAGCTTAATGATGCAAATGCTCCACCAACATGCTAACCATCAGGATGTTAAGCCTGGGAATATTCATAGAGCTCCCAGGAGCGGTGAGCCTAGAATCGCAAGACCTGTGACTCATTTAACAGACGCCTATGCTAGTGACTTATCTACTACATGTGGCGTGCGCTCCTCTGGGATATCTGTTGCAGCACCAGTATCACCAGATTACTTGCAACAAACTCGACCTGTCCCGGCGCATTTGGATCATGTACAAGAAGGAAGAATTCCTACTTACGGCATGAGTCGCAATCATCTCGGCTTGAATCCGACACCTTCCTCCAACGGAGTGCCAATTGGTTCCATCGGTGCTGTCGATCGTCAAGGATTGCGTGTGATGTCTACATCTGGGGTACAAGACGTTCCAACGGCGTCAGAGGAAGCAGCGGAAGGGAGCAGGGACCTCGGGTTGGACTTCGCCAATGAGAATTTCGGCTTTGATATAGACGCAATTGTTGATGAGCCAACACTTCCGAGCAGCAAAGCAACATCTCGATCTGATGCCGCAGCTGATCTTTCTGGGGCGTATGCCCCAACTACACACAGCTTCTTTCGCCGCTAAGGTCTAGCCATAACTTGACCGCTCGCTCGTTACTGACATTAAAGCTTCAGCTTGAATACCACTTGAGTCACTTTTAAATCCATTTGAATCATTGTCAAAGCTGTCGTCATCAGTAATCCTTTCTGACTTTGTGGGGAATCTACGGACGAAAAACAAAATGGAACCACAATCAATGGTCATAAGCATGTCGGCCACATGTCTTTCCCCTCATACGGAGCAACGAGTTTCATCGACTGAACACATTGCTGTGCTTTTAGCCCTCTAAAAGAGTCCCGATTCGCTCAGTTGTCTTCGCTTCGTTCGGTGCGATAAGCAATCACATTGCCATCTTACCTCGCCCAATCGTTGAGATTTACCATCTGCACCCAAAGATTCTCTCAGAAGTCAACCTTCATGCTTGCCGAAAAGGTCAAGAACCAGAATGAAGAACTTGATCAAATCTTAGTTTGTGGAGTGTTGCGCTTTGGCGCTCGGGTGGGGTGCGGAAAACTGGCCTCCGCGTCATAGATGAGCAGCTCATACGAGTTTCCCGTACGGGCTCCAAAGGAGCTCATATGCTCCATTCATATAACTTAGAAGTAATAAATCTAGGTTACCCATAAAAAAGAAGAGTGTTGCTCTGACCTTTTTACTCCTTTAGAAAAATTGGTGAGCATTTAATGCTCTCTTTGTAAAACGGTTTTAAAATCAATGTTTAATTCACAGTCGTAGTGTGGGACACCAAGATCGTTCTGGTTGTCTTGAAGACAGTATCTAAGTTCTTCATGCGTTGAAGATGGCGGCAGACGTGACGGAAACATACGAACAGCAATTATAATACATTGGATTAGCGAAATCATAAGAGAACACGAAGTCATAATATTTGGAATGCAATTTATTGCATTCAAACCCTATTGATTCATAGTCGTCTGACCGTGAACATGAGCTTCCACTTCACGGGGATTGTTTTCCTTCCTGCGGAATTGAGCGATGAGGACGAGAAACTGATAACTTTTGGGCACCCTGCGCTTGAGTCTGACATCTTTCCAGACTGATCCTACGGCGTTTCTGCTCCGAACCAGAAGAAATAGACGACAGTATCAACTTTCGCTTGCCTTCGGTGCAAATACGTTCCACGGTTGGTTTCCATATGCGACTTCTCGCATTTATGAGCCAATTGTTTATCTGATTCATGTCTAACTTCGTCTCAAATGTAAGCTTCTTCTTGTCCTCCGAACTTGGATACGGGTCATGAAAGTTTGAAAACAACCAGAGGCGAAGGATATTATTCTGTCGATTGGACAGAAACCCTTTCCGTCGCCGATTGTTGATATTTTCAATCCATCGCCAAGTGCGAACGTAAACGCGAAACTTTTCCACCATCTGGATCCTTGCAGAAATAAAACTTTGAACAACGAAAGCAACACTTTCCATTATCTCATCATCGGACACCACTCGAAATCGAGACTGTCGAAGTAGAATGAGCTGCATTTCAATAGCACTGGTTTCAACTTTATCTCGCGTTTCGTGAAGATGTCTGAGAAGCTCAGTCTTGAGTACATCAACGCTTCTCGCTGACAACCCCTGACAGTCAACAAAGTATTCGTGGATATCGTTGTCCTGTTTTGGATATCCCAGTTCATAAATGACGTTCCCATTTGGAAGCCAGGGAGATTCATGTTCAAGATTGCTTTTCACTGCCTCTACGGAAAGGGAGCAAATAGGATGACTAGAACCACAATTGCCAATCTTCTTCGAATGCACTACTTTCTTTTCAAGAACAAAAATGCGTTTCGAAAGTTCTGGCGGCGTTCTCACGTAGCGCAAGTGTTGATCGAGATTATTAGCATTCAGAACTTGGTTTGGATTGCGATTTTCAGCGCGGTTCCGTTCCCATCGGTCCCCAACAGAACTTCCAAAGAATATTCCGTGCTTTCTGAAGTACCGTGAACTTCTCTCAATATCCTCAGACGGACAATCGTTTGCCATCCATCTGGTTCCGTCATTACCAATCTCCTTTACGCTGAAAAAAGATACATCCGGTCGTTCATCTTGATAAGAGATGCATGCTGCACACCCTGAGAATGCGTTGAACGTTCGTCGACGGCCACTCACTTCGACGATTCTACCTGTTCCCGGACAAAGCTGGGTAACAGGAGTCCTTCCAAATCTCACATGATCGCGGTGGCTTGAAATGGTGTTAGAGTCTTGATATCTTTTTCTGCCATGGTTCGCAAAACAGCCTGTATTCTGGCGGAGAAGGTAGCCACCCTGGTGAGCAACGTCAACCTCTTGTTTGTTTTGCTGCTTTCTGTCCAATACAGAAGGGGAGCAGGAACTAACGAATTCCCTTGCCAAACTGTGCTTCGCGAAATCTCGATTTTGACCAGATGCCGA
The DNA here is from genome assembly GCA_030374735.1 of Gracilaria caudata. Taxonomy (NCBI): domain Eukaryota; phylum Rhodophyta; class Florideophyceae; order Gracilariales; family Gracilariaceae; genus Gracilaria; species Gracilaria caudata. Next base: position 10,631 of record JASCIV010000174.1, read on the forward strand.
GCGCATCTTTTCCTTTGCATATGAAGGCCATGATGAAGACCGAGAAAAACAAGGCTCATCAGTTCCCTCAAAATCATGCGCTGAGACTCTCCCTCCGTCAACGTTCTGCTGCTTGTCTCGGCAACGTTTACACAAATTGATGTGACTAGGAGCTGAGAAGCCTCGTACATTTGATTGACCATTTGAGGGTCCAGTCGAGCTCGTCTGAAGCAGAGATCCGTGAATTGCCTCACTTTCCTTGACGTGAATGAATGGGGAGTTCATGTTGATTCAAGTTCGTCTCACGGACTTACTCCCGCGGCTCGCAGAACTGTCCCGAGGACACTGCATCTTCTATAAAATGCACTCAATGCCAACTACGGTATCTGCTAAGCAAAACTGCCATATATACGCACGGTTTTGAGCTTCCTAAAAAAGAGCTGGCGTTTGGTATTGAAAAGTAACCTTTTTCCCAGGAACTTGCGCAATCCGAAGTCCTCAGGAGAGATGCACGGTTACAGCATTCAACTTACAGGGTTAAAATTACCCTTCCCATCGGCTTCACTTGGCACATGGGTATAATTTGAAATATCGTTTTGGCCAATCATCTGGCACCCTCAACGTGCAATAAAATTTTCAAAGATGAAGAGTAATTATCAACTACTGTAATGTTGTCTGCAAAGGGCCAAAATTCGGGGTCCTCTGACGTACTTCTTAGAACATGATAGAATGATTTCTTTGCTTAATTATTACAGAACTATCGTCTTTTCTTGATAGAATGAGTTAAAAGTACTTTTTCAACATTTCTTTAACGTAAAAATTGAGCTTACTTTGGAAAGAAATATCAACTTCTGTGATATTACTTAAAAATATTGAAACATGTTGAAAATGTTATACAAACGAGATTACAAGACCAAAAAAAACTTCGAAGAGTGTCAAACTTTGTATATCTAATGTTCATTAGTTTTTCTATACTGCTAACGTTTTAGTAGTTGGTGCCTTAAGTCATTAACAGACATTTAAATATCACGAATAAACGGATGTTTCACATCAATACATTACTAGATTCCTTACCGTAGTTACTCTTCGATAAAAAGGCCGTTTAGAGCAGGGGTGCCAAGCAATATATTGCTACTGCAATATATTGCAATATGCATTATCAATATCGTATTACAAGTAATTAATTAAATTGCAATGAATATTGCAGTTTGTGTATAAATTGCAATACATATTGCTAAAAGTTTGATATTGCTACCAATATTGACATTATAATACTTTTTCTTTTATCGATCTATGTACGTTTTGGAAGTAAGGTTTTCGTCAGCTAGGTTCATCTAGCTGTGATGCCAGTGGATCCGAGATCAAACACTGTTGCAGCTTGTTTACAACAGCACTTTGTTGAAGAATAGATGAAGTTAAATTTAGCTAAAGCTTAGTTGAAGCCAGAAATACCCGTGAAAATTTCAATCGTCTTTGCTTTCTGGTACAAAAGGTTTTTGCCGTTGGTAAACAAAATTGTTTTTCTCAGTTCTCTTCACGAGTATGATATTGCAAGCCTATTGCATTTTTCCTAGCTTATTGCAATGATATTGCAAACTGCGAAGTGCATTGCAATATGTATTGCAGATAAAACGAAAGGAGCAATGTGTATTGCATATTGCATTTTGAGGAGCAATATATTGCAATTTAATTGTCGGTAGCCCTGGTCAAGAACTCTTCTGACACATGTGTCATCCAACTTTATGACCTTTATGTTCTGATATCTTTCTTGTATAGAAACAAACTGAAAAGATTGAGGTTCATAGACATGTCATACTTCCTGAATTATAGAATTCAAGACTCAGGAAGGAAGTTAAAGAAGAAAGTCGAAGGATAGAAAGGGCCAAGAATCCTGAAGAAAGGATAACACGAACTACGAAGTTGAACTAAAACTGTCAAGCCCAAAAAATTGAAGAGGAAGAACTTAGTAGAAGTTTAGGAAGTTAGGTTTTATATGTCGAAAACAACCCTCGCCTTCAAAAAGACAAGTCTATCATTCTCTAATACTTCCAATAGCTTAAAGAAGACCAGAGCAGCCAATACCCTGGAAGGCTTGCTGCTCAGAGTTGAACTGGAAGAGGTTCTCTCCCGGGCAGTAGTTGAGGGGTCCGTCACCGCGGGTGAAGGCTTGCGGGGTGTAGATGAGGACGGCGTAGATGGCGGCGGCCATGATACCGGTGAGGAGGACAGTGAACACCCATCCGAGGCAGATGAAGAAGAACTGCTTCCAGTTGACGGTGGAGGTCTTGAACTCAACGAGACCAACGCCCACGGTGGCACCGACCTGACAATGAGTGGTAGAAACCGGGATACCAACGCTGGAGGCGATGAGGACAGTGATGGCAGCTCCAATCTCAATGGCGAAACCACGAGACGGAGTGAGCTTAGTGAGCTTCACACCAATAGCGACAATGATACGGTAACCCCACATGGCGAGACCAGCGACGATACCGGCGCCACCGAGGGCGAGAATCCAGATCGGCACGTCCTGCTTGTTAGTCTTGAAAGCGGCGGCGGAACCCGGGTTACATTCGGTGTAGCAAGTACCGTCTTCAATGAACTTGCCCGACTCGTCATACTTGGAGAAGGTTGCAGACTTGGCGTCAGATCCACCACCAGACAAGAATGGGAATCTGGGCTCGCAAGCGTAGTATTTGTCGTCACCAATCTTGCCACAGAAGGACTCAAAGTCCGGAATCTTGTCTTCCTCCGCGAACTTTTCGCCGTCACGCTTTCCACCGACGAAGACACCGTCCTCTTCGAACTCGCTGGTCTTAATCTTGGAGATGATACCGTTATTTCTGTACAACTGGTAGATAGAGGCGAACGGAGCAATGGCATTGGCAACATCATTGGCACCATGGGCGAAGGCATCGAAGGCGGCGGTGAAAACCTGGACCCAGGTGAACAGTCTCTCGGTCTTCGGGTCGAACTTCTCGACGTTGTCATGCATACGGATAACGTCCTCGCCGAGGTCCTCATCGACGTTGAGGTTGATACCGACCTTCTTGAGGGCACCCTCGACCTTGGCCTTCTTCTCGGCCTCGGCGGCGGCGAGCTCAGGGTTTTCGGCAAGCTCCTTCTGGCGGGCATCCCATCTCTCCACGTACTTCTTGGCAAGCGGGACGATGGTGAAGAAGGAGATGATGGCAATGACGGCACCAGCACCGAAAGCGATACCGATGGCGGCGCCAAGAGAAAGCTTCTTCTTGATACCGAAACGCTTATCACCCTTGAAGATGATGAAGAAGATGGTGACGGAGAGGGTGATACCGTAGAAGAGCGGCATGAACAAGTAACCGGCCTTGAGGGAGTCTTCGCGACGGAGCACAAGGGTACGGACGATCAAAAACATGAGAATGGCGAAGATGGCGGAAAGAACCGGGGAGATGATCCAGGAGAGGACAACACCCACAAGGCCCTTGAGCTTGCCGAAGCCGGAACCATCGGAGATCCAAACGACAGCTTCACGACCACGGAAGGCAAGACCGACGCCAACGAGGGAACCAATGATGGAGTGGGTGGTGGACACTGGAAGGGACAGGTAGGTGGCGACAATCAACCAAGTGGTGGCGGTGATGAGAGCGACCAAGAAACCGGTCATGAGGAGCTCCGGACCGTTGGCGGTACCATCGGAGTCAAGAGGGTTGAAAACATCAGCCTTGATGATCTTCTTACGAACGGTATCAGTGACACCGCCACCGAGAAGAACGGCACCAGCGAATTCCATCACAGCGGCAATAACACAAGCCCATTTGAGGTCCAAAGAACCAGCACCGACGGAAGTGGCGAAGGCATTGGCAACATCATTTGCACCAATACCCCAGGCCATAGCAAAGGCGAGGATACCGCCGACAATCACAATCCATAGGTATCTATCAACAGAGTCGATGGTGATACCGTTGATGAGCTCGAACGGGGAGCCGGTGAGAGGCCAGTTGAAACCTTCAGCCATGATGAATTGATGTCTCGAAGAGCTTGGCTACTTCGGAATGATGAGGGCGCTGTGGAGATCGAATGGCTCTCAACCGAGCGGTTTGGCTGCCTTTATAAACGGCAGCTAACCTCAGTCGTTGCGCCATCTCAGGTAGAGAAAGAAAAAGATGGATGTACTTCGCATTGTTCGGGCCCAAGGGTTTTGCGTGGGCAGGAGAAGCGAACAAGATTCTGTGGGTTGGACATGGTCTTTTTCCTGCGTTTTACCAGGACTCATGTCCTGAATCAATGTCCCATTTGTTTAACTGGATGACAAGGACGAATAAACCATAGAGAATCTTGGAGCACAATCGAATACGCTCGCAGTCAAAATCTGTGGAATGCTTTCATGAAGAGTGTCCGTCTAATTTGAGTTTGGGTCTCGCAGTATTGAACAGCTTTTTTTCAGGAACACGATATTCAACGTTTACTAGTAGCCCTTGCAACTTGGACCATCTGAATACATCCTCGGCTGTAGTGAGTACCAAAGTAGGTCTCAGCGGTCGCACGAATCAGGGCATGTACAGGTTATTGAGTTCATTTTCTGGTTTGGTTTCAAAAGAGGAAGTTGTGCTTCGATTCCTCGCATCTCGGGCATCGGACAATACTTGAAAGATTCAGACTCCATAAGTGTACGTACACTTCTGAATATGTCGTGCAGGGCGGAATTGATTTGCCCAACCCTTGCGACAGCAAGGGTTGCATAGGTTTCCTACTTAAGATCAAAAGTACATTTTGAGAAGAGACGACTAATGTGTAACTGCGGAGCGGGCGTATTGAACGATGTGGAGCATTATGTTTTAAGATGTCGGAACAGAACTTATTCAAGAAGGTTATGCTTGCCTCCTCCTCGTGAGTATAAAGGGTTAGTTGTCGCTGATAGCATAAAAAAAATGGCCTGAAAAGATCTTGGCCTTTCTAGTGAGAGAGCGCTTTTTCGACAAAAGTGCTCTGCAGTAAGTCGTAATTAAGCTTATCTGCTCATAAACATAGAGAGAGAGAGCGAAGCGTACATTATATGCTTTGCAAAGCTTTGTAACAGTCTCAAAATGTCAGTGGTTGCCCAGTGTAGTGGGTGACATACATTCTTTGAACAATTAGCTCTGCATCGCATGAAGCAATAGCGATAGTTTACAATGTGTACATGTGCTGCGAGCATCACAAAGTAGCTATATTTGTCCAAACCCGTTTTTACAAAGCAAAGGAACTTGATATACATGCGACAGTGACGTCGTCTAGGTGCGGACTCGGTGGAAAAGGAAAAGGCAGATAGGGTTGGGAGTTAGTAGCTGTGGCAAAGTTAGCAGCAATTATCGCCAGGTAGTACGAGATGAAGTGTACATCGTCGTACCGCCAGCTTCCCAGACAGGTTGCATTGGCAATGGCCAGCGTAGGATCTTCTGCATCCGGAACCGGGCGCACGAACGCAAGAATCTGACGCTCGCTCACGTTGGAGAAAAAACCATCTGTGCCGGCGATGACAAGGTCGTTGTCTTGCAATGAGAAAAAGTCAACGTGAATATCTGAAGTGCTGACTGTGTCGCGATGAGGCCGTTTCTGTGCTGCCAAAGAGTCGGGAGTAAGCGGGGTAGGGGTGGTCGTGGCGTTTGGTGGAGGTGGATCGTGAGGCTCCTTCAGCGCGTGTTCAAGTGCTGACCGCCCCAGACGGTCACCGTAACTTCTGTACACAATTGCATCATCTCGCACGATGACAAATCCACAGGAACCGACCCAAGCCACGTGCAAGAAATCATGCGCAGTGTCGAGCAGCAAAGCGGAGAACCCGGGTGGACTACCATACGCAGACAGTGCGGCGGCCAGAATGGCGCACAGATCAGATTGCGGTTGATGTGGCCCGTACAGATGGCTCCATGAGAGACGACGCTGTATGTACTCCAACATTAGTTGACCGTTTGCGGAGGCATCTGGGTAGTCCACGATGGCGAGACCTGGCGACTCGCTCTTCGTGAAAGCGTGATCCGTGGGGACGCATTCGTCGAGAGAAATTGTGTGAGACGCCAGCTCAATCAGAAGAGGGTGACGACGCGGTGCGTGCCGAGACGGACTGAAAGAGTCGGGGGCGCGCACGGAGCTGCATACCGGGGCGATAACTTGGCGCACAGACGGGCAAAGTGGGCGGGCGAGGGACAAAAGCGGCGTGATGAACGCGGGATGCATGACGGATTGATTGCTCTCGCGGGACGCCGCGGCGGCTAGGGGATGAGGAAGTTCGAGCGACGCTGCAGAACACGTAAGAACCACTTCGGTGAAGAGGAAACATAGCGCAGGAGCGCAACGCTCATCATTGTTGCAGTTGAATAGAGCTTATCAAGAGATTCCACTGTCGCATTTGCGAATGCGTTGATTGGCTACTGCAAAATCTGAGCGCCGGTGGAAAGCGCCGTCCGACGTGGCGTTTCGTCAACAAACCGATGTTGACGGCACACGGCAGTTGCCACCGGTGATACTCCGTTGCGATTCGCAACCGCAAGTTTCCCGCCAAATTCTTCTTCTTCACAACCACATCTTTGAACAGTACGCATTCGATCCCATCCGACCCTGAACCGAACCGAATCGTACCATGGCCGGCGCTTCTCCACAACAGCCCGCGCGGAAGCGCGTCCGCTTCGACCCCGCGGCCGCTACGTCCGATGCCCGTGGACCGGGCTTATCCGCACGCGACTGCGTGCAGCTGCGCTTCGTTCGTGCAGACTCTTCGATACCGTCATCGCCACTCGATTCGCACGATAGACAACTCACATTTGTGCCGTCCTTCCTACATCAGATCGTCCCACATGAGAGCGTCCACGGATGGGATAGTCTTCGTGTCGCGGTGTACGTTCATGGGCCGACGCTTGCGACATGGATCGATAGTGTTGGAGAAAGATCGGAGGCGGACCCTGGCGCTGAAGCCACCGATGTTCCTGCGCTTATCGCCCCATTCATCAAGGACGGCTTATGTTCAACGCGAGCGGCATTCGAAGCCATCATGAACGCGGAACCATCACAGCTTCCTTTCGGCAATCAGATAGCTTCGTACAACGCGGATGGGGTGCGGTTCGGTGTATACAAGGAAAAGTTTTTGATTCGCGATGAATCTGGCGTGGTTTCCCCAAACTCGGATCTTCTGTCCTTTCATCATCGTATGGCTTTCCTCATGTTAATCCACATTGATGACGCTTCCTTCATTGACGTTGACGATGAACGCTGGGAACTGTTTGCAATTGCCCGCTTAGACAATGACAAACCGGTTGAGTTCGTAGCGTACTCAACCGTGTACCCATTCTCTGCCTTGACCTGCGGAGATGGACCTATGCGGTTTGCAGAGCGAATTCGCGTCAGTCAGGTGTTCGTGCTGCCTATGTTTCAGCGCAGTGGACATGGGGCTAAACTGCTCAACGCCATCTACGAAGACGCTCAACGTAGAAACGCCTTGCAAGTCACTGTTGAGGATCCTAGCCCTGGTTTCCGCCTTTTGCGAGATGTCACAGACTTGCGACGTGCGTATGATGCGGGTATACTAGACGCAGATCTACCATTAGATTTGGCTGAGGAAGAAAATCTGATGGATACCTTGGGGGCAAAGCTGCTTTTGACTCCTGGCCAGGCTCGGCGCTGCATTGAGGTCCATCAGTTGCGACATACCGATCGTTCTGATGAGGAAGCGTACAAGAAGTATCGCCTCTGGGTTAAACGTCGATTGTTTAAGGCAAATCTTGAGACGCTCGATCAATATGACAAGGAAGAGCGCAAGGAGAAATTGGCTGAGATTTACGCTGATGTAGAGATGGAATACGACACAGCAATACTTCGCATAAGATATCGTTCCACCAACAAGCGGTGATGTCCGCTTTTGAACTGACTTCCATATCTTATCTCTTTTTATGCTAAGGAGATCAAGAATGAGATGTAAACGTATCCTGAAAACGCCTTGTACACATTATGAAGCCTCGCCTCTTTTAGAACTTTTGTAACGCTTGCGGACAGTATCACTGATCTCAAGTTTGCAACTCTTCGAAAAATGTTCCATCGTATGGGCGTTTCAGACCTTGTGCTCGGATTGTCTCGTCTGCAACAGCGATTGCACTACCCGCGACCTTTGTTAAGAATGCCCTCGTTTCCGAAGGACCAAAGCTGTGGTAAAGTTTGAACTCCTCGGCCGCTACAATGTTTGCAAGCTCCATAGCTTCTGAATACAGCCCGCTCTCGTGCAGAACCTGGTGAAGAAGCATCACCAATTGCGGTAAAGCAAACCTTCGCACCATCTCTAGTTCAGCTTGTCGTTCACTTTCGGCTTCATCCGTATTTTGTATGGAACTTACATCTCTGAAATGGTCTTGCATCCATCCTCCGTCAAACAATAAGGCCGATTTCAAGGTTTCCACAGCGGCTTTACGTTTCTTCGCACACACATTTTCGAAGTTGTTCACGCTCTGCTCATAGTCTTGAAACATTACCTTCGCACTGCTCTGTTCTGCGTAGTTCACGTTACCGGGAAGGGCTTTCGCTGCTTGTATTACGTGATCTGGAAGAGGTAGTGGCCTGCTCGAAGAATGAAAAACGTTCCATTGATGATATCTCTCGAGTGCATCGTGATAAGCAATCCAGCTCTTGTACTCTTGCAGCGATTCTTTGCATAGTTCTTCTCTCAGATGCTGTAGGATATCTCGTGGGAACCAATCTATCGCATACTTCGCGGACTTTCGCTTACCCGCTAGGAAAAAACTTCGTGCTGCTCTCGTAACTCTACGCAGAGCCTCAACCACGTTGGTAAAAGCTGGGAACGTGAGGAATCTTATCGCCCGAACAACGAGTTGGTCTTCTTCAGAAATCTGTCCCTTCCATGGAACTTCGGACACGGATCGATCAAGGCGGTTTGATGGCAAGGTTCGCTCCCAGATAATATCTACGGCGGAAACTACGAGTTGTTGCAGGACCTCCGTTTTAAAGCATTGCCCTGCACTCGCCAAACATAGAGTTCGGCGATCATCAAACTCTGCTCCCGAAATCTGCCTGTCTCCTGTTTCGATCTTCTCTTGTCGAAAGTCATGACGAAGTGAGGCTGCCAACAAAACGACATATGTTTCAATTGTTCGCTCAGGATTCTTCAACTCTGCCAAAAAGTAAGAGGCCGCAGCGTACACCAAAGGCCTGGGTCTCAAAACCGTCCCCTGCTTGAATGCCTTTTCTTCTTTCCGTAAGGCCAAGTTTATCACAAGCTTCGCATACGATTGCACAGCCGAATCGAAGTTGTCGAAGAGCTCAGATTTCGGGTTGACTTCATCTAACCGCCCACTGAACTTGAAAAACAAACATAATTGTGCCACAAATCTCGACAACCATTCGGCTTCCTGGGATAGCGCTAGGTCGGCAACCTTGCTAAGATTATGAAAGAGTTCACAGAGATGAGCAGTTCCGATTTCCGGTCCAAGGGCAATAAAAGCTTGCAGGTTACGAATTCCCTCGAGCAATTCAGGGCTAATACCATCAGAACCTTTACCTGAGTTCCGACACTCTGCGAAGGCTTGAAGTATTGTCGCATCATCTACTTTCCAATCACTATTAGGACCTTCAAGCAGAGCTTTTTCGGCTAGTCCATCCAGCAACACAGATATTCTTGCCCATGCTTCATCTTCATATGTTTCGGCGACAGCTAGTAAAGGTTCTAAGACGCCACAGAGAGCGGCGCAAACCGCTCTTTCATGGGGAAGGATGGCAACGTCCTTAGAACGAGCAATCGCAGTGGCCGCCTTCCGCCAAATTCGCCGAGCCTGACCTTTCACACCATTTGCAGCAAGTCGGGATGCGCCTTTCCCCCCCCCAAGGATCGCTGCGCGCCAAGGCTGTGTAACATGTCTACAGATCTCTTCAGCTTCTGAGAGATGGCCAGCTCGGACAAGCTTGAACACCTCTTGAGAAAGTCGTGCCTCTGCTTTTCTCTCGACGTTATCTAGTTTGTTCTCGTTTTGGATTGGAAAGTCCATAGACACAGGCTCATTTCCTGCAACGCGCGACGCGGTGTACTCCCATCTGTAGGCAGGGTCATCCAAAGGCTTCAGCTTTACGCCTCCTTCTCGCTCTAAGGCGCTTTCGGCCAAGCGCTCAAGCCATTCGGCTATTCTTTGGAGCTTGATATATCCTGGAACGGCTGATAGATGAGTCTCGTCGATGACACTGAGAGCGAGTCTACGAGTGCAAAGATCATCACTTCGAACGTCTTCGTTTCTCCAGGCGGCAAGCAGTAGATTCCACGCATTGTATTCGAGTCTCAGTTGGGCTCTATGGCGCTGAAGGGCCATGCGGGACGATGAGCGTAGAGATGTTGCTTTCGCCAACTCATCAGATATGTGCAGCTGTTCCCTAAGGCCATTGATTATTTGCGATACAAACTCCGTAGCCGATTCTATCTGAGACACAATTGCAGAGCTCTTGTGAAACGCAGAAACAGTGTCTATTGCTAAACCCCGCATGAATGTTATGAGATCACCATTCACGTATCTCTCTGCCTCTTCAGCTTTCGAAAAGTCCCTCGTCGTGTTGATGGCACCATTTTCGGGGTGTTCAGGATGTTGTGCACCACTTGCAGAAAGTGATCCGGAATGTCGGCGCGATGAAGGGGTGTAGGGCGATGGTAGCGGCCCAGCGTAAGGATCTTGGAGGCTCCTCGGAGTCGCCGAGAAAGTCAAACGTCTTGGTTCATAGCTCGCTGGAGTGATTGAAGCCATTTCCTGGAGAGAGAATGGATGAAAAATGGTTAAAGGCAGGCAAGGCAAGCGCGAGTGAGCCACAAAGGGTATCAGTCTAACCCTCGACGAGAATGAATCTTCAGGGGCCGTCTGTAGAAAGAGCAAAGACGTTTCTCCGGTTCTCCTGGTTTCCAATCAACGTTCGATTTCCTTAGCTTCTCCAGAAACTTTCAATCTTCTGTGTCCAAAGTCTTCCGAAGGAACGGTTTTTGTCATTCAGTACGTTTGTGCTTGATATTTGATCCCCTCTACTTTCAGCATCAGCATAAGCGAATCCAGCGGATATTTCATACCCTGCACTCAAACCAAAGACTTTGTTCACAGATTTTCCGGGACAACGTTGAATAGCAGTGTTTCTCAACAGTTGCACAAACCACGATGTTCAGACAGAATGTGTCACCTTCAATGTGATATGTACTTTCGTGTCGCCTGGGATACCTTTGGGACCTTTGTTGAAAGGGTTCTTGTTTTTGAACGAACAAACGCGCCACTCTTCACGGATTTTGAAACATCAACCAAATAATTTGTGTTATACAGCATTAATTCAATGGTTAACCCTCGTTAACCCTCCAAATATTTCGAAACAGAGAACAAGGGAAGCCCTGGCTTTTGTCTGGAAGGCGATATCGTCGGAGACGAATGATCCTCTTGAGCGGAACAGACATGCGTCTCTACTATGGCCTTCTCACCGTGATCGAGAGGTCTCCATAAAGTTACAAGCAGCGCCAACACGAAGCTGTTAGTGTTCTTCGCCCGTGCTGAAATTTGCCGCCGTTCAACATTATTTTCAATTCTATTATCTGAAATAGTTTAAAGCTAGTTCAGGCCCATTGTGCTCAAGAACACCACCCGCTACTCAAGAATTTCGTAACATTGCAATAACCAACTGAGCTGTTCTTCTGCTCATCTCAACCTCTTTGACTGATTCTTTGGGTGCAGGGACATTTTCCACTTGGACCCGCTTTTTCACTGGTGACCGTAGAGCTGGGAACCTATACAAGGGTACAGGATTTTGGAGTTTGTTTTAGACAGCAATATGACCGCCGCGAGTACTTTTTTACCTTTGAATTCCTCTCTGTTACCACCAAAAACAAGCAAATCGCGATGGAAGCCAAACTCGAGACAAGAAGCTTTACAATTATGGGTGCGACATGGGGTAGAGATGTCGAGTCGGTCCGCGAAGTTGATATCCAAATGGAATTCTTATCACACAGCAGCAAGGAATGACCATCAGCGATTAACTGCTTCTTATGATATCGCTCTACCTTCATTCGTTTCTACAAATCCATCGCGTTCCTCATGCTTGAATATCAATCGCGATGAAGGAAAAAGAGAATCGCTTCGAGTCTTGAGGAAGTCCAAAATAGATCTAATAGCAAAACGAGAGGAAGCAGTACGACAGGCGCGTGAAAGAGAGCTGAGAATTAGAAGACAAAACGAGCTTGCACTTCAACAGGCGCAAGCCGAGTTGAGAGCTGCCGCTGCGAAGAATGCAGCTGCAATTGCGGAAGCAAAAGAGAGGGAGACGCGCGCAAGGAATGAGGCTAGTATCAAGGAAAGGAAACCTAGCACATTCGCAGAAGCTAGATCAAAACCCTCGACAACCGAAACAGCTGAGCAGAAGTCTGATCCATCAAAAGCAGAGAAGCCAAATTTAAGCATTGAGAACGCCCCACAAATTGCTGGCAAGGCGAAGCAGACTGGAAAGTCGCACGCGCAAGAATCGAAAAGCACAGATACAGATAGCCTTTTACAGCAAGCTGAAGATGGGCTTCGAGTATGGGAAGAAGTCTCTGAGGAGGCGGAGCAATTCAGAAGCAATCCCGCTTTGAAAAGGGGTCGGCTTACTTTGAAGAAGAGAATTAATCTAGCCGTTAATCAGATCGCTGCGAGCGTGAAGCAGGTATGGCGGAAAGTGGTTGATCTCACTAAGATCGTGGCTGAGATGAAGGCGAACTATAATACTATAGGCGAATCTTTCGTGATGAAGATGATCGCTGAACGTCTAATAAGTGAATCTGATGGAAGTGCCGCTCTGAGTAAAACAACTGCGTTTGCAGTTGCTGCAGTGATCGTTAGTTTGACTGCTAGCGTCGAAAATGTGAATAAGTTCAGACTCGTATTCCTGGGGGCGTTCTATGATCACTGTATATACACTATTCCAAGATATGAAAGAAAGCGCCAAGGAGAATCTGTCGATCATTACAAATCTCGAATTGGCTACAAAGAAGGTGAAGACTCGGAAAGCTATCTTGAGCGAATGTGTGGCTGTGTCAATCTATTTGCCGCGGTTGTACAGACCGAAGACGTTTACACCGCTCAAAGAGTATCCGGAGCCCGGAATCCGTTTCCGCTATCGTGGGGTTGGTGTATATTGGCTCGGCTGTGCAACAAGGAGCAAAGAAGTATTACACCTTCCATTGTGTACGCTTACTTGGAGATCTCTGGTTATCGTCTTTCGAAAGAGTATGGCCTACAGTTTAAGAAGCTCATGTACAGCATTAGCGAGGCCGTGGTCAAGCGGGCAATCAAGTCTGCGCCGAAAGGACCGACTACAAGGCTTCAGATCTTCGTAGAAGACTTCCAGCGAGCTGGATTCATTGTTCAGACACCCCCAGAAGGTCGAAAACTACCTAGATCGGATGCAGAAAACACATGACTGCCATACATCAAGGTTCACGGCGTTCACAAGACTATGGCTTCGTCGATAATACACGCCCCCTCACCTCCTCTCAACGCCCACCAATTCAGTAGCCTAGACAGAAGCCGGGGTCAGCAGCATATCTATACCCCATGTTTGTGGAACGATGGTCCAAGAGCAGGCAGAGAGGAAGGATTCGCTTGCCAGTCCCCGCTGATGCCCGACTCAAAACGAGGTACAGGGCGAAGCTAACCGTTGTAGATACTCTTCAAATGTTATTCCGATAAACTCTATGATTATCGCATGATACGCTTCACGTGACTCTTTGCTAGACGGCTACAGGGTTGAGGCGCAACTCTGGAGGCAGAACTATGTTGAAAAACATTATCGAAAGGCTTACTACGGGGTATTAAGGATAGCGTTTACCACAACCACAACGGGTGAAACCTTCAAATTGATATGGATAGTGTTAACGGCCCTGTAACTTCTCTCTCTCTCTCTCTCACTTCATAAGCACAAGCCTATCCATTCCCATGTAACCTCGAAGGGTAAACAGCCGAGTAAACAGGGGCTATAAGGGTAGATGCCATCCGGGATAGCCCATCCTGGATTGCCTATCCGAGATATCGGGACGAGCTATCACTATGCACTTACAGGCATACAGTACCATCGTACACGGGCGGGCAGATATGATGATGCAAGCTGTATCTCAAGAAAATCTTCTGATCAGATCTGTCGTGCTACATATGGATAGATAGATAAGTCGTAACTTTGCAGCCGCTTCGCCGTGGCCTCATCCATCATTGAATTCTGTTGCCCTCTTCTACGGCTATCCTTTTCTTTATCATTCCGCAAGCAAGAAAGTGAAGTAATATGAAGTCAATAAATTTCGTGTCCCCGTTCATAGCAAAAGGTCACCCTTCCCGATCTCATCCCATAGGCCCCCGCATTCAACTATGCGCCAAAGTCTCGTCTCCACCTGCAGACATACTGGTTGTAGCAGCCAATCGTGGACTCGGAGCACATCTATGTCGTGCGTTACGGGATGCAGATAATCTGCACACAACGCATCGACCCTGCAGTGCAACCTCTTCGGAACAAGAACAAGCATCAACCACACATGCACTTGACGCGCTAGATGGCTCGGCTGCAGAAGCGTTATTTCAGAGTTTGAAACCTCGCACGGTTGTGTCATGCATAGGTGGAGAGCCTGGAGCACTAGAACTGCCAGACTTTGAAGGAAACAAGAATCTCATCGACGCAGCTAGGCGAGCAAGCGTTCGACATTTCGTGCTCATCTCAGCATTGGGTGCGGGCAACAGCGAAGGTAGCGTGCCATTCCAAGTGATGGACACCCTGCGCCCACTACTCCTCGAAAAGAGCCGCGCAGAAGCATACCTAAAAAAAACTCCCGACATGGAATGGACCATCGTCAGGCCAGCACCGATTGTGGATGGTAAGGGCGGAAAACCTGTTGCTACAGAAGATGTCAGCTGTTACGGAACGATTACGCGACCCGATTTAGCAGGTGTGGTGAAAAGAATTCTCGCCAGTGAGAAGGCAAAGAATAAGACGTTGCATGTGGTGGATAGGACTGGCTTGCTTATCGTGGCTCCGTATGTACGCCCTCTGGAATTCTGGGAACCTCTGCCGTTTACCGAATTCGAGATGTGAGATCCAGTAAAAGAAGTTTTTCGATGTCGGTCCATCAGCAGTATGAGCTCAGGGGAATTGAGATCCTTGATTTCGCTTGTTTGCTTAAGAAATGATCAAGGTTTGATCACATTCAGAAAACTTTGAGATGCATGGAGGGTACGAAGGGCATCACCATCCCGAACAGATGCATGCAACTGGCCTACGCATATCTTCTACATCCACGATGAAGGCATGAGACACGATGGTGTGCCCTTGTTTTTAGGGGGGGTAGAGTTCTTTAGATTGTACCCAATGGTTTCGCCTTACACATCAATAATTCTCCGTACCCGGCCATGAGCCAGTCTCACACAGTACAATCTACTATAACTGTTGTTTCCGCTTCGACTAGAGTGCCGTTTGTTCAATATTGGTTGCTGGACAGCTTCTTTGAGGATATTTGGGGTGCATTTGCAAGCGAAACAACGCGAGACGCGGTGTATCGTCGTTGAAGAGTTGCATAAATGCGATAAATTATGAGCATGGCGCGTTGGTAGATGTTTCTTGCCATGAACCGTGTGAGAAGTCTCTCATTCTAGGCATAGTTGCATAGAGTTGTAAGCCTTTCCAAAAGTCGCATGGTATCGGCCTTGGTCGTCGTCACTGCGGATACATCATCCGTCGATGGGAAGCAAGATGATATCATGATGATCTCTCCAGTCCATGACAAACGCCGTCGGTTTGCCCCCTTGTGACTGGCCGTCAATTGTATAATCAATCAAGGTCATAGTTTTGTGTTGTGGCCACGTGTCCATATTTTGTGCTCATTTCGAGTCGTGCGTGACATGAGATATCTACCCTTCGTACGAACACGTGAACGAAACTCTTATCGCAGCTCAACGTTTACATCAATCTCCCAACGATTTGTCATCAAACCAGTGACTCCATTCTCTCAAACGCCTTGGGACTTCGTGCTGATTCTTTTCGCTGATGATAAGAGGGCTAACCCTCTTAAACCTCTTACCGTCAAACGGTATTATCAACCGATAAAACAGGCCCCATTCGGGAAAGTCACCTTTCGAATCTTAAAAGGTTTCCAGGCTTATCCGATGGCGAAAGCTTTTGTAACTTCTTTCCCATGTCTTCATGAAAAAAGGTCAGCTTTCTGGGGCGAAACTATAGAAGGGTGCAAACAGAATATTTCCAAAGGTTTTTCGACAAGCTTCACTGAGCCATCACATAGACGCCGTCGAAAATACTTTTCTCCAACATGTTTGCGAGAGTCATGGCTTCCGCCTAGCGTTGCGACTGTAACCGACAATTCGACTGGCTCAAAGATATACATTGTTGGCTGTGTTCATGGGTCAAACTTTAGTGCGAGTGCGTATCAGAACCTCACCTCAAGCACAATCACTCATGAAGTTTCATTGCTGACCACTCTGATTCTTCTATGCAGATGATGTATGTCAGGTTTTGGACAGAACTGATCCAGACGCCATCGTACGTTACTCCTCTTATTACACTCCAGTGTTTTTGTGCATAGTTTCTAACAAACCTGTTCAGGTTTTGGAACTGTGTGAACCTCGTTTGAAAGCACTTCGGAAGACTATAGCTAAAAAAGATGAAGGTTCTCAGTACGCTGCGAACATAGGGGCCAGAACAAAGAAGTCCTTCGCGCAGTTGTCGAAATCATTTGGAGGTCGTGGTCCTGCAATCGTCGCTCTTGTTCTTGAAAAAGTATATGAATTCCAAACGCTGGTGGGTATCGATCCAGGAATAGAATTCGTTGAGCCTATTGTAAGGTTCCCTCCTAACCGTATTATATGTGGTGACGTTTTGGCAAGAGATACCGTTAACGCATTGTTCAGGGTATTTGCAGCACCATTTCGTTCGCTGAATGACTGTTTTTCATCCGTTGTTGACATTTTCAACAGAGTGATGTTTCCACCTCAGGGCGGTGTGCAAATGCTTTTGGTTTTCTTAAGAAGTCCGGGACGTCTTCTGGAACTTTTGAGATTGATATTCCCAGCTTCCTTGGTTGCAATTTTGATCGGTTTGGTAGGAAATGCTGGTGCTTTCGCGTTCGATATGACTCCCATTGGTGCTTCTGTTTCACATCCTGTGTTTGCAGCGTCTCTAGCATCACTATCGTCGCTTGTAGATTCGCTGTTGCTCGCTTACGTCAGTGTATCATTGCTTCGCTTTACAAAAGTTTTGATTGCGGATCGCGACAAGGTTCTTTCTGAGAGTGTTCTCAATACGCTCTCTAGCTTTCGGAAAGGCCAAGGAGCTCCTGTAACAGTCTGTGTTGTTGTCGGTCTTCTTCATGTGAACGGCATCTTGAGGATTTTACAGAAGCGAATTGAGAGTGTATAAAGATCGAACACGCTCATACGATATTATTTGAATATTAAGTTACAGACTAATACAGGCAGGTGCAGAGAACTTGTTCTCGCTTCCCGCAAATTTCAGTTACAGAGTCATCTATAAGTTTTTCAGCTTGCTAATATCTATACGTACGTACATCTTCGCTTATTATGTACATGGTGGTTCTCTTTCGAGAAGATACAGTGTATGGAACATTCCTGCTGCCGCACGCAACGCTCTGTATCCCTTCGGTATTTGAACTCGTGACAAAGAAACCCGATGAGGCCTAATGACACGAGCATTCTGACTCCCCTCGATGGTGAGTCCCATTTCTCCAGCAGCAATTTGCCCGAACGTGTTTGTCCCCATCGCAAAAGCGCACCCGTCGTCAGTGGTGATAGCATAATGAGAAAGACCCGCGCTGACCGATGCAGCACTTATGTGAAGCAATTCATCTGTGACATGAAATCGTTTTCGATGATTACTTACAGCGACTTCGCTCTCATCTGTGCTGGCAACGGCAAATCCTTCCCCAACCGACAGATGTGTCACGCGACTCATTCCCAACCCGCCGATGACGCTTAGCCCGCCATGACGCTTGCCAGTAACCAAGACCATATTATCGACGGTCAGTAACATAGTGGTATCAGAACCACAAGCAATCCGTACAACCCTTCTACCAAAACAACCAATGGGTGCAAATTTGTCACGTCGCCCACCTCGTCTACCTCCAAGCTGTCCTCTTGAGTTATCTCCCGTTCCCCACGCAGTGCCGTCCTCCAGCAACACAACCGTGTGAGCATTTCCGGCTGCGATCATACGCGCCGGTAAAAGATCAAGCTTTGAAAATCGTTCTTGTTGCGTACGGTTGCCAAGCCCCAGCTGTCCGAATTCATTCGCTCCTGTGACGAGAACGAGTCCCTGACCAGTAAGCACCACCGTATGTCCGAATCCGCACGCAACCTGCGCAACTCTTGCCCACTTGAGATCCACAACTGGCGTCCATGCAGAACGAAGGGATAGGTCGCCTAGCCCGAGTTGCCCTCTGTGATTAGCACCTGCGACGTGTAGCGTTCCAAGTTCAGAAACTGCTGCAGAGTGATGAAATCCAGCACTAATCATGATTAGGTTGGCAGCTGGTCGTTCAAACTCACATGCTTCAGAAGCCACTCTGTACGTGGGGGTAAGAGAGTTCTGATCATTGCTGTCGGGTCTCACTCCCTGTCCCAGATCGTTTCGGCCGCAACTCCATACTTCAGTACGACCGCTGGGCGCGGCGGCTCCATCTAATCGTTGCAGATAGCGTAGCAATGAGATCCAAGTTTCTGAAGAAAGTTTGTTATCAACCAATGCCCTACCGTTCGGATGCGCATAAACCAAAGCCGCCGCAGCTACCTCTGTAGCATATGCTAGAGATTGTACATTCTCCATTAACGCAGCACTTTTCAAAGCGGCAAGATCTCCCGCAGTTAAGTCACAACAACATAACATGTGTTCCACAAGATGTTGGGGGAGTACAGCAAAAATTTCAAGACCATTTGGCCACGGCGCAGGATAAGAGCCCATCTTCAACTGCTCCCTTCGTCGAGAGGTGTTGAACGACGAGGAAAATGACACTCTCCGGATAACGTGCGTTGCATGAGTGTTTGCGACACGCGGCGTCAGAGAACAAGCGCTATCAAGACCGGTATGCGCTTGTGAATGCGAGACACGGCTCGGAAAGCATCTTTGCCGTGGAGCATCAGACGAGGAAATATAACCCGACGCGGGGAGCGACATGCGGTTAAAACGGGACGAGAGGGTAAGGAGGTTGTCGCGAGGTCGCTGTACGCGCGGTACGTCTGTTGGGACAAGAAAATTGCGCTGAACTGCGGGCTGCAAGCGTCTCGGCAGCGTGGATGATAGGGCCTCGTGGACGCGCGACAGACGCGAAGGACGGATTGGTGCGGACGGTGTGCAGGGGAGTGGGAGCTACGCGTAGCAGTGTGACTGTTGTGAGTGGAAGCGGTGGTGAAGAAGCACCGTGGACGTTTTTCGGTTCAGCGCGGTTGTGAATGCGCCAAGCGGCGTTTGTGGGTCGCTGCAACACGGGCGGCGGCGGTTTGCAGAGTGGTGGCGCCTCTGTGGCGCCTATTCACTTTGGATGTAGCCAATCAATTACCGTTGGCCACCGTAGTCTTGTGATCTTTTGTCGCTCCATTCCGTGAAGCGACGGGATCGGTGATCTGCCTTGTCGATGCGAGTTGAGGTGGCATGTGGCCGTGTGTGCAGATATCGGCATGCAATCACAAAAGCTCTGCCCAAGTCGTATAGATTCGATACGGATTGGGCAGAGTGTTCGTGATTGTATGATACGCCGGTTTGCTTTCTGGTCTGTTCCCTCCGCTTCGTTTCTGAACAATCGAAGCGAAACGAGCGTGTTCAGTGGAAAGGATTCCGCTTGGCTGGGTTGCAGACCGAAGAGAAACATACCATTCCACACACAAGCCCAACCCGCTTCTGTCTGTGTTCATGAATAAACACCGCACCACCCGTTCCTCCTCCTTCGCTGTCGTTGCGGCAAACTCCTCTCCATTCGACTCCCTTCTTCGCCATCATGGATGCTCACCGTAACACCCGCAGGATCTCCAACCTTCCAACTCCGGCCAGCCCTAAGCCAAAACCGTCGTCTTCTAGACTTATATTTAATCGCAGCCCAGTATGTCTAACTCAAACGTCTTCTTTCTTCGCAATCCTCTTCTACATGACACTGACCACGAACTCTACTCCAAACAAACAGACTCCCGGTGCCATATCGAAGGCACGTGCGAAGACGACGAGGAACTCCGGGAGGCGTAATGCTAAGCCGTGTCCCGATGATTCGCGTAGGGTTGATTCCCGCCGGCTCGATTCCATGGATACGGATCAAGCCAGTCCAGTTCCTGCCTTCGACAGCAACGAATGCCCAGACGATCCTGATCTGGTTGACATTAAGGCTAGGCTGGAAGGGCACGAGCAGAGGATCTGCCTCATTCTCGGCAACATGCATAGCGAGATGGCCAAATGTTCAAATTACATGCTGGAATGTATCTCCATTCATCTGAAGAAGGTGATCGATGCCGAAAAGAAGAAGATACCGAAAATCGAGAAGTTACGAGCAACTCAAAGGGCCGCTAATGTTCATCTTCAGGAGTTGCGAGGTAACAAACGCTGAATCGATGAATAGTCGTATGGCACGGTACAAACTACAAACACCTCCATCTTTCCCTTCCGACAGGATCTGCCACAACTAATGAGCACTCCTAGACAATAAGTGGTCCTTGGTATATCGCGTGTTTGGGAGTGGGAGTGCTCGTCCGTGTGGCTGATGCTTCTCAGCGACTCGTGTTGAAGAAAGACCAAAGTGCTACCATCGCAAACGAGACGTGGTAGACAATATGAACGTTGACATGTAAACTAATTAGGGTGCGTTTCTGCGTCTGCTGTTGTATCTCACAAGCAAGTAATCCCCTTCCCTGCTGTTATCCCTCTTAATACGGACTTGACGCTTTCTTCCTCTGAAGGTACCATCTGCCTTCAGTCTCTCATCTACCCATCTTGCATGTCTCTTAGACCTGGCCGTCCTCAAAACCTTGTCTGTGGCGATACGGTCACGTCCCGCTCCCGTGTATTCTTTCCAAGCTTTCTTTGGACATACGCCGGCAATGGGGAGACCCTTGACATGAGACAGAAACAGCTCTTCGGCAATAGCCTGTTCTCGTCTTCCCACAAGAACGTATGCCCTTCCGGTGCCCCTGATTCTTCCGATTCGATGTAGATATTCGCTGCCAGTCATCGGTACGTCGAATAAGATCACAGTATCAATCTTGTGGTCATCAATTCCTCTCCCGAAGCTTTTCGAGCAGACTGCCACCCAAACCTCGCCGGAAGAAAAAGCGTCCCAATCTGTATTTCGATCATCCCTATCCCGTCCTTCTCCAGATAAGTGAACTACATCTGTTCCTCTCGAACGGATTTCTTGCACTATTGTTTCCCTTCGTTTGACATTGTCACAGAAGATTAACACCTTCCCGGAGTTAGTGCCTTTCCTGACCACAGAGAAAACTTCCATCAACTTCTGAAGCTTTGCATCTTCAGATCCATCAACCCTGATGAAAGTCGTTTTCACTTGTGATGATGAAGTCGCTCGATGTAGTCGGCTTCCTCGAGCAACGTCAAGATTCCCGCCATGCCAACGTCGCAACCCAATTTCCATCGATGTTGGAACTGTGGCAGCAGAGTAGACGAACTGGACATCCTTTTCGCGTAGCACGTTCATAAGTCCAGTGAGCTGAGGTCCAAATCCAGCGCTGGATGATATCAGTTCATCGGCCTCATCTAATACTATAGTTGAAATGCGAGAAAGATATAAGAGTTGCTGGTTGCGCATGTTTTCGATGCTTCCAGGCGTACCGACTATCAAATCCACCGGAGAGTCTTGCAGTCGTTTTCGGGATCTTCCAATTTGGGGGCCGCCTACTGCCGCTCTAACTCGGAACCTTGCGATATGCGATAGCGATTTTGATACTGAGAACACTTGAGCAGACAACTCCCTGGTCGGTACCACCACGAGAATTGAGGGGCGCATCGGAGACAATGACATTCCTCTGCTCAGCCCATCAGCGTTGGCACTTTCTTCCGAGTGCTTCAGGGATGAAATAAGTGGGGCAAGATAGGCAATTGTCTTCCCCGCGCCGGTTTCAGCAGCAATGACAGCATTTCTGTGCGCCAGCAGTATAGGTGCGGCTTGTGCTTGTATGTTTGTGGGTTCAATGATTTCATTTGCAGACAGGGCATCTTGTATAGACGCATGTAAACCTAATGAATCGAAAGATTTCCTGTCCGGGGTTATTGATGGAAGATGAAGATGAGGTGCAATTGTCGGTACTGAAGCGCACCAGCGAATACGTAATTGTCGGTAGAGCAATTCTCGAGATGACCATGCCAAGAAGCGACGAATCATTGTTGTGCTTGTCTTCGTCCCTGATCAGTCATGCGGTACTCCCTGACATCGTAAAACCAACCGTCATAATTACGTCCCCTGCGTTAATGGGTCCCGTTCCCTTGACGGAAGAGAGCCCAGGAAAGATCTGATCTCCTGCTTATTGCTCAGTCCGTACCGGATTCCAGACTTGCTTCGTTTCGGAAACAGGCACCGCTCGCCGCGTACTAGAGGTAGAGGGAACGCTACGTTCCCTCTACCGTCGTACTCGGCGAGTACAGTAGATCACAGCGAATTCGACTTGATTTTTATGCTTGTTACATATATCCGTAGTTAAAAAAAACAACCCTACCCTGATCAGGATCACGAGTAACTATCGTAGTAGCGTTCGAACGCTACCTCCGAAGGGTACGCCAACCGTACTTCTTCAAAAGGTTATCGGCGATAGTCAGAGTTCAACCGGCCGGAAAGGAACATTCCAATGCTGTCTAAATAGCTGACTTTTTTTGGTTAGAGACAGCTAAACGGGGACTCCCAGGGATATATATGAACGAGTTTAGAGGCATGGATTCGAAAGAGAATCGATTTTGGTTACTCTGAACAGAGTTATATACTATAACAAGGAAAGACTCCTTCTACGTATCTATGCGTCTCTGTGCCTCTGTGCCCCTCTAGAGAACGGCCTCTACCTCTCTAGTATCTACAGAGCTGCTAAGAAAAGCCCAAAGTAGCCGAGTGGAAAGGACGAAAGCGTTCGGTTATGAGGACGGAAATTCTTGGTACAATTCCACTACTACCTTGCTTTCGTGACATCCTATTTGCCCCAACGACGCATCTACGTGACATTGATGAGCATCCGGTTTGATGTTTAGAATTCAACCACACGTCAAACCTCTCCACCGTCGTAAGCCACGAAATGTCTCTTAGTGTGACTCAATTCGGAACACAAAAGCCACATCTACGCTCACAACTCAGGCGTGACAACTGGAAATATCGGCGGAAAGAAGGCGTGCACTATATGCTACCCTGCATTCTCTATATCGCCGTCGCTCTCTCAAATTGCAGTCACGTTGATGCCCACGTCTTCGCGGACGTTGAGTCCTGATTTTCAGCAAGCGCTGTCAGTTGCACTGAGCTGAGAGAAGTACAAAAGCCGCCTCCAACCAGCGCTTCGACCTCTTCCGCCCTCCTTTCATCAACGTAATCCTCGGGAGCCCCAAGCTTCCCACCCTTCACCTCCTCTCTCTCTCACTCCTCCCCTCTCACTCCACCTCCACTTACTCCCCTTCCCTTTACCGAAACTTTTTCTGTATGTTCATCACCTCTCGATTTCTTCCTCGTTCAAGCGGGGCGACCTCTCTTTTGTTTGACTAACCTCCATCTCTGTCATCTACTGTTTGGTTCCTGTCTACAGATTTTCTCCTATCTTTTTTATCGGGCAACACCACAACCTCGTGCAAACAGCCAACAAGGCCAGAAAGGCAGCCGAGAACCGTTTCAATGGGGGGGATGGCTGTTCTCACTGTGGCAGGCCCGAACCGCGCTCAGCGAGGTAGGGCACCGTAACTGGTGCACCTGCATTGTCGTACTTCGGTAAGCGTCATGGCGATGCGATCCGGAGCCCAGATAGACTGACCCAGGCCTGGTATAGGTCATTGGACGGGCGTCTCCCTCTGGTAGACCCTGAGCCGGTTCTCCATTTATGGGTGGGTACTGCACTCGGTGCACGCGCATTGTC